>JAXIVJ010003714.1:50000-90934 GCA_036785665.1 Chirona hameri | reverse complement strand
GTTATCCGCTATTATGGTACTAACTAGTCAACAGTGACTATTTCACTTACTACACCTTCAATTCGCATTGCTTACCCCCCCCCCCCCCCCCTTTGTACCCTATCTGGACTCGCCTATTATCATATAATCGATCGTAGAGTACCCTGTGGTGCGTGTTTCATCCGAAAACTGCAGTATTTTATGTCATTGTACGTCCATGCCTTTTAGTTTCCTTGAAATAATATGACCCCCTTTCTTCCATTCCTGAGCGCCCTCTGCAACAAAATGACTTTATTCCCTTTTCTGGCCTCATATGTTCATATATCATTATAAGCTAACCGTCTATTGCGCCGTTATAGCTGGCATATCGTCATCACCATGCCAGTCACCCATCTTGTCATGTGCCTGAACACGCCCCTGAAACTCTATATGTAATACATTATGCAAATAATGGAAGCAGAAGCTATTTTTTACATCTTGATAGCTATAAATGATCCTTACATCGCTCTATTGGCTTCCCGCCAAGCATTGAATACTTCCTGTAACCCCCCCCCCTTTCAAGCCCCTGAAACCGCCTCTGCCATGCAGTTTTTATGATATTTCATTAACATTAACTAATTTTCACTTGTTGCAATCACCGTAAACCGATGTAACTCCTTCATACTTGTGGCAGTTAGGAAGAAACCGTGAAGATCGCATTTCCGTATTATTGCCAATTGTCGCCGCCGAACCCACCCCAAACTGTGCCCTGGAACCGCCTCTGTTCAGGTTAAGAACTCAAAATTTTGACTCCATATGTGAAAATCTGTTTTGGGAAAAGTCCCAAAATTTCATTGGCCTGCTCCCAGCTGTTCTGGAGATATCTGCGAAAAAATATGAGGGGGGAGGGGGGGGGGGGCGGAATCCCTCCCCCTGTTACAAATAGGGTGAAACGATTACTTATAATATGAAGATGTTCACCGCTCCAATATTTCAGTTATCTACACACCGAAGGGGCATGGTAGATTGCATGTGTAGTTTGCCAGATAAATTATAAAATTGGTCCGTTGTTTGGGGACTCAGCTGCTCTTTATGAAACACTCCAGTCATTTTGTGCCGGGATTTGTACAATTAGTATGTGTAGGTTTGTAGATTTGTTGTTTGGATTGAAAATTGTATTTTTTTTGCTCTATGAAACACATTTGTACAACTACAACTACAAACCTACAATCTTACACATACAAAAGTTACAAATCGACCTTTATGAAAAAGGATACTGGCCGGGTTATTACGAGTGCCCTATTGGCATCAATAAGTTGAAGTGACTCGGAGTCTGTACATTAGTGATACACACTCAGGAGTCACTACTCGGCTATGGACAAACCGACTTCCCGAAGACACGTATCATTAATGCACAAGGTTTGGGTGCCGGGTAAGTGTTGGGTTTGAGGACGGCCAAGAACAGACCGACCTCAGAATTTAGGTAAACAATAGACTATCAGAGTCAGACCAGGTTGTAGAAGCTAGGAAAAAGGCACTTAGAATGCAATGGGCCATTAACATATTTTTTTCCTACAAGAGTGAAAAGGTAATAACAAAACTGTGTTGTGCATACGTTAGACCACATTTGGAGTATTGTGTACAAGTCTGGTCTCCAACATATGAGGCAGATTGCTGGTTGTTAGAAATAGTTCAAAAAGGGCAACAAAAATGGTGAATTGTCTTGGTAGTTTACCTTATGAAGATAGATTAAAGAAATTGGGTATGTTTTCATTTAGATATAGAAGGCTAAGAGGAGATCTAATTGAAGTCTTCAAATTTGTAAATGGTCAGCATTCTGGATATTTAAAGGGAATGTTTGAGTTCAATAGGGACAATCCAGATAGAGGTCATCAGCATAAACTCATTATGAAACAAAGTAGGACTAGGCTACGACAGTCATTTTTCAATAGAATGGTTGTAGGACATTGTAATATGCTACCAGGGGATGTCGCTGATGCAGTGACACTTGCTTCCTTCAAAATTAGATTAGATAAATACTTTACAGAGAAGGGATTAGTTCATAAATAACTGTGGGATTAGCCTTCTTTTATGCAGGTAGAGTAAGGTGATTTGAAGGGGCGAGACTGGTGGAGGGGGGGGGGGGTGCAACCTCGGATGGGCCCAAGAGGCTCTTTGTTGCACTTTTCTTGTATGTCTTTATGTCTGTAGCTATTTTGTTGTCTGGATTAACCCATAATTGTTTATCGATTATTCAAAGAGTACAAACAAAAACAATCTTCTTTCCAGTCACAATTCCAGAGTACACAATCTCCTGGTGTTCCGGTATACCAGCAAACTGCAACTTTTCCAAACCCGCCCGCAGAACGGTGTGTCGGCTGAGCAGTATGGCATGGCTCACGCGGCTGGCTACGTGTCAGCCAAGTGCCGCAAACTCGACCCCAGTCTGGGAGTTCCCTCGGCGTTCTCCACCGAGACAGCGTCAGCCGAGACTATGTGGACCCGGCTGCGGAGCCAGGATGGACTCGGTCCCCTCCACCAAGTAGCTGGGGAAATTCCAGGAAATGGTGGCAGCCTTCTGCACACAACACCTGGGGCCGGACCGCCTCTCTCGCAGCTCGAGACTTGTCGAGCCGCTGGTGGAGACTCTGAGCGAGGAGTCAGACTCTCCGGACGTTCGGATAGTGCGCAGGTTTGTCCGGCTGCGCACGTTCATTCGGCTCAGCTTCGTGAACAGAATGCGCCGAGAAGAGGCGCTGGAAACGCGTGAGAAGAAGAGGAGACAGTACCTTCAGTAGCCGAGCTACGCCGACGCGGCCAACCTGTGCCGCTGCCCTCATCGCGTACTGCGCCTGGATCGGAAGGCGTCTGTTCATCAACAACTGAACGGCGGCACGCAGGATGCCTGCGGCGGCGGCGAGGGCGGCGACCTCACCACCGCCGAGGCGCTGCTGCGTCTGCAGGCTGACATCGACTCGGAGCTGGCAGGGCGACGGTGGCGGCAGCAGCGGCGCGGCTGTCTGGCGGCCGCCGCCTTCCAGCGGCGCGTCTGGTTCTCGTGGCCGGTGCTGCTGCTCTCCGCTATGGTGGCCGCCGCGCTGCTGGTGAGCGCCGCGCTCGCCCCGGACGGCGGCGCCGGGAGGCGGTGGCAGCGGTGCTGGTGCTGGCGCTGGCCGCGGCCAACGCTGCGCTCTCCGTCTGGCAGCGGGCGCTGGCCGACGCCGTCGGCGAGCGAGCGGGCGCTGGCCGACGGCGAGCTGGTCGCTAAGGCTGGCCGAACGGCTGGGACGCGTGGCAGCGACGGCAGCCGACTCCGGCGGCTGGGCAGAGGCCGAGTACCGGCACCTGCACGCGCCGCCCTCGCTCTGTATCGGCCTGCAGTGGACGTATCGCGATGGCAGGCTGGTCAACCTGCCGGCCCCGCTGCTGACTCGCAGAGAATGAACTCGCCGTTCTGAGGCGGCGGGCGGTGGTCGGTAGCACGGCGGGCGGTGGACAGTGGTGACTACGGGTAGCGGCGGATGGTGTCAGGGCAGTGGTGCTGGTGGGACTGACACTGGGGGGGGGGGGGGTCGGTACGGTTTTCGGCAGGGTGCTGTGGGAAGCTCATTGATGCGGTGTTGAGGGAAGCTGCGGCTGTTGGTGGTCCTCCCTGTATGCCGTGTACTGTCACTGAGTGAAACGGTGGATACTGGTGTTGGCAGGCCGGCGAGAAGAAATACTCAGGTGTGTGCTGTTGTAGCGTAGGCTCGACCCTAGCTGGGCCTATCGCATGTTGGAATTAGATGCCTCCAGGTTTTATGCTAGACTAGGAAAGCCGTCCTCTCAACATGTAAACAAACGGGCATAGTATCATTTGCTGCTCGTAGAAGCATTTCACTTCCGTAATACATATATTGCACGCCGTTGTTCTCTGATGACCAGAATAAAAACTTGATTTTTAGTCGCTTTAGCTTCTAATTGCTTACGATGTGTATCTTATGTGTTTTTATCTCGTTTCTCTCAGGCCGCGTAGATAACGCGCTTCTTCGTTATTTTGTAGTGTATTCTGTTGGCCGACGCGTAGTCAGTATCTTTGCCAGTTTCTGCTTTCTGCTGCCTGTACTTTCTGGGTATGTGCCATTATTTCGAAGGAATGCGTTGCAGGATCTGCTCAAGTAATGCAATGGAATGTTATACATGTGTGGGGAAGTTCGATACTATTTGCGTGCCATATGTGCTCGAATATATGTAGTAAACAGTCACAATGTCTGATGCTGGTCATGAATTTTCGAGACTGCGGAAAGCGAAGAGGCTGTAACCAGTGGCGGCTCGTGGTCCTCAAGTACCTGAGGCCCAACTTCCAAGTCTGAGAGTCGCAAAGGGAAGGATACGCCCGTATTCCGTATGCAATACTGGAATTTTCAAATATCTCGGACAAATACTGTGGCTTTGGCACGACCTCAAACATTTTTTGTTAGAGGTAAAGTCACTTGACCTGACCTGAGATGACGTGAGGTCAAAATGTTAACACAATGTGGGTAATTGATCCAGAATAGCTGTGCCAAATTGTGCGGTGTTGCGCGTCGCAGTTTTCCTGCTATTCCCGAAAGACTTCAGGATGGCGTCGAAATGACCCCCTCCCAACCAGGGCGAGGGTTAATATATTCGTCGAATTCAAATATTTTATCAACCTAAAAAAAACGTTACCCTACATAACTATCTTATCTATATCAACTCTGTAATTCATCCATCCGTCGAGTTTAAACTAAACCGTACTCCAAACCGTACATTCCAAAGTGGCTCATGACATTTGGGGTGATAATCGTACTACATGGTACCAAAAGTCGCCCTTAGTGGCTGGCTTACATGATGCTGGTAAACATCTTGCCATTGAAGTAGATGACCCGTTATGCATATATCGACCCCGGATCTGGATAGAAGAAGCAGTAGCGAACATGGCAACATGTATTTTTCAAGTAAATAGCATTTGTAAGTATTCGAAAATCAATATGGAAAACACCTCGACTTCCGTATCTTTAACCCGCGAGTTACTAGGGTATATTTCATAACGCGACCTACGGGGGGGGGGGGGCTATTTCCCCCCCCCCCTCTGATCTCCGGTACTACTGGACTGATTGTAAAAATTCGAACGGCATTCGATAGCCCTGGGATATTTATTGAGGGAAACATAATATTGTTGACCTCGGGGTCACTGACGACGTCACAGGTCAGGTAAAGTACACAATGTTTTATCGTGTCAAAAGGTCTCGATGGATGGGATTGTCGCGCGAAATTGCGATATTAAACGCATAAGCAGTAGATAAATCGGTATGATTCGTGTGTCTGACACTTCTAAGTACCATTCTAAGCTAATTATGACGTTGGGTCAGGTCAAGGTCATCCGAGGTCACGAGGTCAAACAGCAGATTTCGGTCATTAGGCGTTGTAACACATGTTTATGGGCTTGTTTTTCGTCTAGAACGCGACAAATGACCTTATAACATTGTTTGTTCCATATAACTAGAATTAAAAAGCAAAACACGGAAATGCATTTTTTATGCATAGTAATGCTGTTAGAGGTGGTCGATTTTTGTCATTTAAATGGTCATAAGTCAGTCATTTTTAAAGATATCAACTTCAAATTTGGTACACATATTTACCGAACACGTTTCGATCACATGTATTCCTGTATTGGGATAATTCTGATCTTTTGCTCCAATTTTTTTATAATGTATTTGGATTTCTCAAAATGTTGAATAAACAAACTAAAAAATCCGAGATGGCAGTCAGTTTGATAGCCCAGGCTATGTTCAGTAATTTGGTTTAAAACAATTTCATTTATCTCAAATATGGTACCTTTGACAGCGTTTTCCGCAAACCATTATTTTTCAACAAAAAACCAAGAACATGACGTCACTCTGACGTCACTCCCGGTTGACCTATTATATCCTCATCTTTTTCCTTTAGATAACGTGTGTAGAATTGATGTGAGAGAAGGTACTGCAAGTTTGGTGACGATACTTTTGTTCATTTAGGAGTTATTACAAATTAACGGGAGGGGTGCAAAAAATAGCCCCCAGTAAGTCGCGGGTTAACATGTAAATGCCCTCGGGCGTCCTCGTGGTGACGTCATGCGGGGATTGCCAGGCCTAGTCGGAACTAAACTTCGCCACGGCCCGTCTGACCTGACAATGTTCAGGTGGGTGCATGCGCCAGGAGCTCATTTCCGAAGACAATGCAATTACTTCTTGTTTTTGACGGCTCCGGATGAACAAATTCGAGGCGCCACTTATCAGCGAAGTTCCCAACCAGCCGCAAGAGAGTTGCGAGGTTCCTGGCATTAGTCGACAACAAAATCAGGTCGTCGGCATAACAAACTGCAGGAACATGGTGGCCGCGCAGGTGGGCACCGCAGCCGCTGCTGTCCAAGGTCCGGAGCAGTGGCCCCGATGGATGTTGAACTGCTCCGAGGTGGTGCCTCCGAAGGTCACTTGAGCAAAAAGCCGTGTAGTGTATTGTAGTTTTCAACAACACATTTTAATTTAACTTACGATACAAAATAAATACACTGCAATATGCGCAATTCACCATATTTCAAAGCCGTAATGAGGTCGCTATACTTTTACGCGGAATAACGGCGTTCAGCAATAACGTTGCCATGGAAACGGCGGTACAGTATAATTTGTTTTCATCGAATCGGATCTAGGTGATAACAATTCATTTTCATTGGAGATATTAGTATATAACAACTTCGTGCAACACATTTGAATAATTGTATATATTTAACCCTCGCCCGGGTAGGGCAAAATCACTACGTGTTCGAGTTGTGGGGGGGGGGGGGTACGAACCCCCTTAGAGTTTCGCCCCTAATTGAGCTAGAGCTTCGATTCAAAGACGAGCGTGTTGCTTGTGAAAAGGGAAGCCCCGATTTTAAGGTCTTGGGTCATTAGGTGACCTCTGAGGTCATGTCAATGACCCAAAAGTTATCAAAATTGTAAATGCGTATGCATCGCATTTTATCGAGCTATAATCGTGAATGAGCATATAATAATGCTTAATGGGTGCCAAATTCATAACCAGCGTCACAAAATGTCCTAAAAACTTCCAAATTCCAAAAAGGTCATGCCAGGTCATCTGAGGCCAGTGACCTCGGTTGACCTGTGGAAGCGCATGACCCCAGTGGAACACATAATTATGTAAAATAGATCCCAAATTTGAAATCAGCGTCACAAAATGTCCTAGAAACCGCCAGAAGCCCAAAAAAATAATCCGAGGTCATCGGAGGTCAATGACCTCAGTTGACCTTTGAAAAGGTCAATCGAGGTCACAATCTCAGTAGAAACCACAACTGTCACCTGGAAACACCTGTGCATATGCTCCTGAACAACAAATAATCGGAAACTTCACAAGTTACAATCATCGATACTGCGGGACGCCAGTTACGCCTGCCATGACCTTGAGCAACAGGTCACGGGTCACAGGTAAATTCAAAATTTTCAGAGTATGTGGAAATTGTTTCAGAAGTATGATACTGAAAGTTACATCACAATCGGTTACAAACTACGCGAGTTATTCTAGAAAACCCGAAGCGGGGGGAGGGGGTGGCATCCACCCCCTACCCGGGCGAGGGTTAACCCTCGCCCTACGGGGGGATCCTAAAACCCTGAGGATTTTTTGCATAACTTTTTAGATATCCGTGCGCATCTTGCTGACATTTTCAGTAGCTAAGTATACAACAATTATACGTATGCTGTAAAAATTGCATTGGAATTTGTTGAGAAATTCAGGAAATAATTATGTTTTGATGACGTCATGTTGGTGGAAAAACGTGAAATGTTCGAAAAATCGTAGAAAAAGAGTTTTAAAGCAAATTGCAAAAACAATTAAGCAGATATATAAAATGTAATTTTCTTTAAAATGGCAATCTCGGATTTTCACAATTTTGGGTTTTTCACCTCCAAAATGAACAAAACTTTTTTTTTTAAATCACCACAAAATCAAAATTTTCAAAGATGTTAAACCATACGGAATATATGTGAGGGAACTGAAAATGGATAATACTCAAACCAAATTTTAAAGAAATATCTATTTTTTAACTGAGTGATGGCTCCCTTAGTGTAATAAATTAATGTCGTCATTTTTTAATAACTTTTTGGACTTTTTTTTGAACAGATACAAATAAATAATTACCTTTTCTGTATTTCTGAGACATAACTGGTCCAGGAACATGCCTTTTTATTTACATTGATCAATTTCTCATTTTGAGGTTTTCTAACAGAGCAAAATCGCTGTTCTGGACGTGGTCGATTGAGGTTATTAACTTGACCTGGAAGGTCACTCGTTGACCCGAAACCTAAAAATCGCATAGCCTTAGATTCCAAACATGACAGGCAACATGTTGGTTCTTACCGCTATGTTGCTTGGTTTGGAAGTTAACAAGGGGGTCTTTTTAGGACCCCCGTAGGGCGAAGGTGAAAAAAGCTCCGTAGGGCGAGGTTTAAAAGCAACTATATACTGCTATCCTATATCCAAGGGCGCAGCCAGGGGAGGGGGGGATGGGCAAGGGGGGAAATTGATTCTCCCCTTACTGGTCACAGGGGCCCCCGCCAAGATTGGCCCAGATACCATTTGTATCAGCTAAATGGATTTTTAAAAAGCACAGAGGAGCCCTCACACCAGGCAAGGATCACTCTGGTGCATGCCAATGACCCTCAGACACTGTAGGGCTTTCGAAGCCGGCCCAGGGGGCCTCTTGGGCATGTCCAGGGGCCCATTGAGCCCACTGATGGCCCAACAAGCTGTCCAGGGGCCTCTCGAGCATGTCCAGGGGCCATTGAGCACACTCAAGGGCGCAAAAACATGCCCAGGGACCTTTCGACCATGCCCTGGGGCCTTTATGTTCGTGTTATAGCCTTGACTCAGGGTAAAGTAGACAAGTTGGAAAATTACCAAGACAAATATATTAACTAATATTTCACCATTGCGGCTTCATCAGAGTTAACACAATTTAAATATAGTTTTCCAACCATCCGATATGACACGTGACCCTTATTTATACAAAGCCGCCAAAAGAAAATTGTCCACACTTTATTACCGAGCGGACGCGTAGCGCCCGTGAGGTTTCTCGTCAACTTACTAGACAAATTTACATTTGACCCGGCCCGACCTGGCCCGATCCGGCCCGACCCGGCCATACATACGGTTTTCGGAAGCTAATAACTTTGCAACCACTGCTCCGATTGAGATTAGGTCTTCACCTTTGGATAGGTCCATCAAATCAATTTTGTTTTTGGTATGATGCGTTTTGGAGGTGGTACCACAGCAAGTGGCAGTTGGCAAAGGCGAACGTCGAAATTTGGTCGAAATGAACAAAATACCTCGCTAAAATGATTCTTGATAAAAAATGGCTGTATTATTCTAAGCATGTATTTATACGCTGAAGCATGCAGTGCTCAGAACGCACTCTCTTTTGGCGGATTTGGAAAGAAGATCATGAACAATTTAATGAAACTTAAATTTTATGTTGGAATGCCTTGCGGCCTGGCAATTTTTCTGGAGGACTAAAATGACTGTGTTACTACCACGTGTGCTTCCTTACCGTTTCATATTTCAAACCTGGTTTACCTTTACCAGAGCGCGCTCGCTCGGTCATCGCCCAAAAAGAAGTTTTACTGGTAAGTATTGTTTATATAGCCTTTGTTCACGTTAAAGCAGACAAATTCTAAAAATGCAAAGAGAGATACAAACTAACACTTCACCATTCGGGCTTCATCAGAATTGATGAAACCGCAATGGTGAAACACCAGTAAATCTCTCCCTGCATTAAACCGAACCCATCCACCTCAACGCGAGAAAAAGCCATCAAACGAATTACACAGCAGCATCACTCACATATTTACAGTAATTTACAAACAGTGTACGAGTATCAACTTTAGCACTAACATGCTAAAGTTGAGTACTATGCTAAGCGATATAAAGGAGCCACAAATTGTCACACCGCCAATCCCAGGAACACACTTCAAGGACCTAACAGCTGCCAGGTATCAAACTAACTATTTTCAGTTTTGGCTGTCTGTCTCGAATGGCCAGGGCCTCGGCTATCTTCCGACCTGCAGCGTCTTGACATCGACGGAGTATAGCGATGGATAGCCGAGGCTCTGACTCATTAGGGTGACATTGACTCATGTGTTCCCCGAATGGGGTTTGTTGAGTGCGATTCACCCCGTCTCTAAAGTGTTCATCGAACCGGTGTCTGACACACCGTTTAGTTTCCCCTACGTATGTCGGAGGTGGTTCGTTTGAGTGAGAGGTAGCGCACCTCACACAAGTGATCTGATAGACTACATTTTTAGTAGTGCATCGACCATGCAGTCCACTGTCGCACGTTCGACAGGACCTTCTCCCGGCACGACAGGGTGGGGGCTCTAGAGCCGAGTGCACCAGCCGTTTAGTGATGGTGTTGCCATTCTTCCAAGTCGCTGTCAGGTTGGGATTGACAGACTTTAGGGCGGCGTCCACTCTCCGAGTCAGGGTGTCATTTATGAAGGGGAGGGTTTCATAAATCCCATCCTTGCGTGGTGGTCTGTGGGGTGTTTTGTTGATGTTCCTGTCGTTGTGCTGTGACATGACCTGACGTGTCACCCCATTATCCTGTGACATCATGACCTGACATGTCACCCCATTATCCTGTGACATCATGGCCTGACATGTCGCCCCATTATCCTGTGACATCATGACCTGACATGTCACCCCATTATCCTGTGACATCATGGCCTGACATGTCACCCCATTATCCTGTGACATGGCCTGACGTGTCACCCCATTATCCTGTGACATCATGGCCTGACGTGTCACCCCATTATCCTGTGACATGGCCTGACATGTCACCCCATTATCCTGTGACATGACCTGACGTGTCACCCCATTATCCTGTGACATCATGCCCTAACATGTCACCCCATTATCCTGTGACATCATGACCTGACATGTCACCTCATTATCCTGTGACATGGCCTGACGTGTCACCCCATTATCCTGTGACATCATGGCCTGACATGTCACCCCATTATCCTGTGACATGACCTGACGTGTCACCCCATTATCCTGTGACATCATGGCCTGACATGTCACCCCATTATCCTGTGACATGGCCTGACGTGTCACCCCATTATCATGTGACATGGCCTGACGTGTCACCCCATTATCCTGTGACATCATGGCCTGACATGTCACCCCATTATCCTGTGACATGGCCTGACATGTCACCCTATTATCCTGTGACATCATGGCCTGACATGTCACCCCATCATCCTGTAACATTACCTGACATGTCACCCCATTATCCTGTGACATGGCCTGACGTGTCACCCCATTATCCTGTGACATGACCTGACATGTCACCCCATTATCCTGGGACATGACCTGACGTGCCACCCCATTATCCTGTGCCATGACCTGACGTGCCACCCCATTATCCTGTGACATCATGGCCTGACATGTCACCCCATTATCCTGTGACATGACCTGACGTGTCACCCCATTATCCTGTGACATGACCTGACGTGTCACCCCATTATCCTGTGACATGACCTGACATGTCACCCCATTATCCTGTGACATGACCTGACGTGTCACCCCATTATCCTGGGACATGACCTGACGTGTCACCCTATTATCCTGTGACATGGCCTGACGTGTCACCCCATTATCCTGTGACATCATGGCCTGACATGTCACCCCATTATCCTGTGACATCATGACCTGACATGTCACCCCATTATCCTGTGACATGGCCTGACATGTCACCCCATTATCCAGTGACATGACCTGACGTGTCACCCCATTATCCTGTGACATCATGACCTGACATATCACCCCATTATCCTGTGACATCATGGCCTGACGTGTCACCCCATTATCCTGTGACATGACCTGACGTGTCACCCCATTATCCTGTGACATGACCTGACATGTCACCCCATTATCCTGTGACATGGCCTGCCGTGTCACCCCATTATCCTGTGACATGACCTGACGTGTCACCCCATTATCCTGTGACATGACCTGACATGTCACCTCATTATCCTGTGACATCATGGCCTGACATGTCACCCCATTATCCTGTGGCATGGCCTGACGTGTCACCCCATTATCCTGTGACATCATGGCCTGACATGTCACCCCATTATCCTGTGACATGGCCTGACATGTCACCCCATTATCCTGTGACATGGCCTGACATGTCACCCCATCATCATGTGACATGGCCTGACGTGTCACCCGATTATCCTGTGACATGTCCTGACATGTCACCTCATTATCCTGTGACATCATGACCTGACATGTCACCCCATTATCCTGTGACATGGCCTGACGTGTCACCCCATTATCCTGTGACATCATGGCCTGACATGTCACCCCATTATCCTGTGACATGGCCTGACATGTCACCCCATTATCCTGTGACATGACCTGACATGTCACCCCATTATCCTGTGACATGGCCTGACGTGTCACCCCATTATCCTGTGACATGACCTGACATGTCACCCCATTATCCTGTGACATGGCCTGACGTGTCACCCCATTATCCTGTGACATGACCTGACATGTCACCCCATTATCCTGTGACATGGCCTGACGTACCACCCCATTATCCTGTGACATGGCCTGACGTGTCACCCCATTATCCTGTGACATGACCTGACATGTCACCCCATTATCCTGTGACATGACCTGACGTGTCACCCCATTATCCTGTGACATGACCTGACGTACCACCCCATTATCCTGTGACATGACCTGACATGTCACCCCATTATCCTGTGACATGGCCTGACGTGTCACCCCATTATCCTGTGACATGACCTGACATGTCACCCCATTATCCTGTGACATGGCCTGACGTACCACCCCATTATCCTGTGACATGGCCTGACGTGTCACCCCATTTTCCTGTGACATGACCTGACATGTCACCCCATTATCCTGTGACATGACCTGACGTGTCACCCCATTATCCTGTGACATGACCTGACATGTCACCCCATTATCCTGTGACATGGCCTGACATGTCACCCCATTATCCTGTGACATGGCCTGGCGTACCACCCCATTATCCTGTGACATGACCTGACATGTCACCCCATTATCCTGTGACATGGCCTGACGTGTCACCCCATTATCCTGTGACATCATGGCCTGACGTGTCACCCCATTATCCTGTGACATCATGGCCTGACATGTCACCTCATTATCCTGTGACATCATGACCTGACATGTCACCCCATTATCCTGTGACATGGCCTGACGTGTCACCCCATTATCCTGTGACATCATGGCCTGACATGTCACCCCATTATACTGTGACATGGCCTGACATGTTACCCCATTATCCTGTGACATGACCTGACATGTCACCCCATTATCCTGTGACATGACCTGACATGTCACCCCATTATCCTGGGACATGACCTGACATGTCACCCCATTATCCTGTGACATGACCTGACATGTCACCCCATTATCCTGGGACATGACCTGACGTGTCACCCCATTATCCTGTGACATCATGGCCTGACATGCCACCCCATTATCCTGTGACATCATGGCCTGACGTGTCACCCCATTATCCTGTGACATGACCTGACGTGTCACCCCATTATCCTGTGACATCATGGCCTGACGTGTCACCCCATTATCCTGTGACATCATGGCCTGACGTGTCACCTCATTATCCTGTGACATCATGGCCTGACGTGTCACCCCATTATCCTGTGACATGACCTGACGTGTCACCCCATTATCCTGTGACATCATGGCCTGACGTGTCACCCCATTATCCTGTGACATCATGGCCTGACGTGTCACCCCATTATCCTGTGACATGACCTGACGTGTCACCCCATTATCCTGTGACATGGCCTGACATGTCACCCCATTATCCTGTGACATGGCCTGACGTACCACCCCATTATCCTGTGACATGACCTGACACGTCACCCCATTATCCTGTGACATGGCCTGACATGTCACCCCATTATCCTGTGACATCATGGCCTGCCATGTCACCCAATTATCCTGTGACATGGCCTGACATGTCACCCCATTATCCTGTGACATCATGGCCTGACGTACCACCCCATTATCATGTGACATGACCTGACATGTCACCCCATTATCCTGTGACATCATGGCCTGACGTGTCACCCCATTATCCTGTGACATGACCTGACATGTCACCCCATTATCCTGTGACATCATGGCCTGACGTGTCACCCCATTATCCTGTGACATGGCCTGACGTACCACCCCATTATCCTGTGACATGACCTGACATGTCACCCCATTATCCTGTGACATGGCCTGACGTGTCACCCCATTATCCTGTGACATCATGGCCTGACGTGTCACCCCATTATCCTGTGACATGACCTGACATGTCACCCCATTATCATGTGACATCATGGCCTGACGTGGTACCCCATTATCCTGTGACATCATGGCCTGACGTGTCACCCCATTATCCTGTGACATCATGGCCTGACATGTCACCCCATTATCATGTGACATGGCCTGACGTGTCACCCCATTATCCTGTGACATGACCTGACGTGTCACCCCATTATCCTGTGACATGACCTGACATGTCACCCCATTATCCTGTGACATCATGGCCTGACGTGTCACCCCATTATCCTGTGACATCATGGCCTGACGTGTCACCCCATTATCCTGTGACATGACCTGACATGTCACCCCATTATCCTGTGACATGGCCTGACGTACCACCCCATTATCCTGTGACATGGCCTGACGTGTCACGCCATTATCCTGTGACATCATGGCCTGACGTGGTACCCCATTATCCTGTGACATCATGGCCTGACGTGGTACCCCATTATCCTATGACATCATGGCCTGACATGTCACCCCATTATCCTGTGACATGACCTGACGTGTCACCCCATTATCCTGTGACATGGCCTGACATGTCACCCCATTATCCTGTGACATAATGACCTGACATGTCACCCCATTATCCTGTGACATGGCCTGACATGTCACCCCATTATCCTGTGACATGACCTGACATGTCAACCTATTATCCGGTGACATCATGGCCTGACGTGTCACCCCATTATCCTGTGACATCATGACCTGACATGTCACCCCATTATCCTGTGACATCATGGCCTGACGTGGTACCCCATTATCCTGTGACATGGCCTGACATGGTACCCCATTATCCTGTGACATGGCCTGACGTGTCACCCCATTATCCTGTGACATGACCTGACATGTCACCCCATTATCCTGTGACATGGCCTGACGTACCACCCCATTATCCTGTGACATGGCCTGACGTGTCACCCCATTATCATGTGACATCATGGCCTGACGTGGTACCCCATTATCCTGTGACATGGCCTGACATGTCACCCCATTATCCTGTGACATGGCCTGACGTGTCACCCCATTATCCTGTGACATGACCTGACGTGTCACCCCATTATCCTGTGACATGACCTGACATGTCACCCCATTATCCTGTGACATGACCTGACGTGTCACCCCATTATCCTGTGGCATCATGGCCTGACGTGGTACCCCATTATCCTGTGACATGACCTGACATGTCACCCCATTATCCTCTGACATCATGGCCTGACGTACCACCCCATTATCCTGTGACATGGCCTGACATGTCACCCCATTATCCTGTGACATCATGGCCTGACATGTCACCCTATTATCCTGTGACATGGCCTGACGTGTCACCCCATTATCCTGTGACATCATGGCCTGACATGTCACCCCATTATCCTGTGACATGGCCTGACGTGTCACCCCATTATCCTGTGGCATCATGGCCTGACGTGGTACCCCATTATCCTGTGACATGACCTGACATGTCACCCCATTATCCTGTGACATCATGGCCTGACGTGGTACCCCATTATCCTGGGACATGACCTGACATGTCACCCCATTATCCTGTGACATCATGGCCTGACGTACCACCCCATTATCCTGTGACATGGCCTGACATGTCACCCCATTATCCTGTGACATCATGGCCTGACGTACCACCCCATTATCCTGTGACATGGCCTGACATGTCACCCCATTATCCTGTGACATGGCCTGACGTGTCACCCCATTATCCTGTGACATGACCTGACATGTCACCCCATTATCCTGTGACATGGCCTGACGTGTCACCCCATTATCCTGTGACATGACCTGACGTGTCACCCCATTATCCTGTGACATGACCTGACATGTCACCTCATTATCCTGTGACATCATGGCCTGACATGTCACCCCATTATCCTGTGACATGGCCTGACATGTCACCCTATTATCCTGTGACATCATGGCCTGACATGTCACCCCATCATCATGTGACATGACCTGACATGTCACCCCATTATCCTGTGACATGACCTGACATGTCACCCCATTATCCTGTGACATCATGACCTGACATGTCACCCCATTATCCTGTGACATGACCTGACGTGTCACCCCATTATCCTGTGACATGGCCCGATGTGTCACCCCATTATCCTGTGACATGACCTGACATGTCACCCCATTATCCTGGGACATGACCTGACGTGCCACCCCATTATCCTGTGACATGACCTGACGTGCCACCCCATTATCCTGTGACATCATGGCCTGACATGTCACCCCATTATCCTGTGACATGACCTGACATGTCACCCCATTATCCTGTGACATGGCCTGACGTACCACCCCATTATCCTGTGACATGGCCTGACATGTCACCCCATTATCCTGTGACATCATGGCCTGACGTACCACCCCATTATCCTGTGACATGGCCTGACATGTCACCCCATTATCCTGTGACATCATGGCCTGACGTACCACCCCATTATCCTGTGACATGGCCTGACATGTCACCCCATTATCCTGTGACATCATGGCCTGACGTGGTACCCCATTATCCTGTGACATCATGGCCTGACGTGTCACCCCATTATCCTGTGACATGACCTGACGTGTCACCCCATTATCCTGTGACATGACCTGACGTGTCACCCCATTATCCTGTGACATGACCTGACATGTCACCCCATTATCCTGTGACATGGCCTGACATGTCACCCCATTATCCTGTGACATCATGGCCTGACATGTCACCCCATTATCCTGTGACATGGCCTGACGTGTCACCCCATTATCCTGTGACATCATGGCCTGACATGTCACCCCATTATCCTGTGACATCATGACCTGACATGTCACCCCATTATCCTGTGACATGGCCTGACATGTCACCCCATTATCCTGTGACATGACCTGACGTGTCACCCCATTATCCCCTGACATCATGACCTGACATGTCACCCCATTATCCTGTGACATCATGGCCTGACGTGTCACCCCATTATCCTGTGACATGACCTGACGTGTCACCCCATTATCCTGTGACATGACCTGACATGTCACCCCATTATCCTGTGACATGGCCTGACGTGTCACCCCATTATCCTGTGACATGACCTGACGTGTCACCCCATTATCCTGTGACATGACCTGACATGTCACCTCATTATCCTGTGACATCATGGCCTGACATGTCACCCCATTATCCTGTGGCATGGCCTGACGTGTCACCCCATTATCCTGTGACATCATGGCATGACATGTCACCCCATTATCCTGTGACATGGCCTGACATGTCACCCCATTATCCTGTGACATGGCCTGACGTGTCACCCCATTATCCTGTGACATGACCTGACATGTCACCTCATTATCCTGTGACATCATGACCTGACATGTCACCCCATTATCCTGTGACATAGCCTGACGTGTCACCCCATTATCCTGTGACATCATGGCCTGACATGTCACCCCATTATCCTGTGACATGGCCTGACATGTTACCCCATTATCCTGTGACATGACCTGACATGTCACCCCATTATCCTGTGACATGGCCTGACGTGTCACCCCATTATCCTGTGACATGACCTGACATGTCACCCCATTATCCTGTGACATGGCCTGACGTGTCACCCCATTATCCTGTGACATGACCTGACATGTCACCCCATTATCCTGTGACATGGCCTGACGTACCACCCCATTATCCTGTGACATGGCCTGACGTGTCACCCCATTATCCTGTGACATGACCTGACATGTCACCCCATTATCCTGTGACATGACCTGACGTGTCACCCCATTATCCTGTGACATGACCTGACGTACCACCCCATTATCCTGTGACATGACCTGACATGTCACCCCATTATCCTGTGACATGGCCTGACGTGTCACCCCATTATCCTGTGACATGACCTGACATGTCACCCCATTATCCTGTGACATGGCCTGACGTACCACCCCATTATCCTGTGACATGGCCTGACGTGTCACCCCATTTTCCTGTGACATGACCTGACATGTCACCCCATTATCCTGTGACATGACCTGACGTGTCACCCCATTATCCTGTGACATGACCTGACATGTCACCCCATTATCCTGTGACATGGCCTGACATGTCACCCCATTATCCTGTGACATGGCCTGGCGTACCACCCCATTATCCTGTGACATGACCTGACATGTCACCCCATTATCCTGTGACATGGCCTGACGTGTCACCCCATTATCCTGTGACATCATGGCCTGACGTGTCACCCCATTATCCTGTGACATCATGGCCTGACATGTCACCCCATTATCCTGTGACATGGCCTGACGTGTCACCCCATTATCCTGTGACATGACCTGACGTGTCACCCCATTATCCTGTGACATCATGACCTGACGTGTCACCCCATTATCCTGTGACATCATGGCCTGACGTGTCACCCATTATCCTGTGACATCATGGCCTGACGTGTCACCCCATTATCCTGTGACATCATGGCCTGACGTGGTACCTCATTATCCTGTGACATGGCCTGAAATGTCACCCCATTATCCTGTGACATCATGGCCTGACGTGTCACCCCATTATCCTGTGACATGACCTGACATGTCACCCCATTATCCTGTGACATGGCCTGTCATGTCACCCCATTATCCTGTGACATGACCTGACATGTCACCCCATTATCCTGGGACATGACCTGACATGTCACCCCATTATCCTGTGACATGACCTGACATGTCACCCCATTATCCTGTGACATGGCCTGTCATGTCACCCCATTATCCTGTGACATGACCTGACATGTCACCCCATTATCCTGGGACATGACCTGACATGTCACCCCATTATCCTGTGACATCATGGCCTGACATGCCACCCCATTATCCTGTGACATCATGGCCTGACGTGTCACCCCATTATCCTGTGACATGACCTGACGTGTCACCCCATTATCCTGTGACATCATGGCCTGACGTGTCACCCCATTATCCTGTGACATCATGGCCTGACGTGTCACCCCATTATCCTGTGACATCATGGCCTGACGTGTCACCCCATTATCCTGTGACATGACCTGACGTGTCACCCCATTATCCTGTGACATCATGGCCTGACGTGTCACCCCATTATCCTGTGACATCATGGCCTGACGTGTCACCCCATTATCCTGTGACATGACCTGACGTGTCACCCCATTATCCTGTGACATGGCCTGACATGTCACCCCATTATCCTGTGACATGGCCTGACGTACCATCCCATTATCCTGTGACATGACCTGACACGTCACCCCATTATCCTGTGACATGGCCTGACATGTCACCCCATTATCCTGTGACATCATGGCCTGCCATGTCACCCAATTATCCTGTGACATGGCCTGACATGTCACCCCATTATCCTGTGACATCATGGCCTGACGTACCACCCCATTATCATGTGACATGACCTGACATGTCACCCCATTATCCTGTGACATCATGGCCTGACGTGTCACCCCATTATCCTGTGACATGACCTGACATGTCACCCCATTATCCTGTGACATCATGGCCTGACGTGTCACCCCATTATCCTGTGACATGGCCTGACGTACCACCCCATTATCCTGTGACATGACCTGACATGTCACCCCATTATCCTGTGACATGGCCTGACGTGTCACCCCATTATCCTGTGACATCATGGCCTGACGTGTCACCCCATTATCCTGTGACATGACCTGACATGTCACCCCATTATCATGTGACATCATGGCCTGACGTGGTACCCCATTATCCTGTGACATCATGGCCTGACGTGTCACCCCATTATCCTGTGACATCATGGCCTGACATGTCACCCCATTATCATGTGACATGGCCTGACGTGTCACCCCATTATCCTGTGACATGACCTGACGTGTCACCCCATTATCCTGTGACATGACCTGACATGTCACCCCATTATCCTGTGACATCATGGCCTGACGTGTCACCCCATTATCCTGTGACATCATGGCCTGACGTGTCACCCCATTATCCTGTGACATGACCTGACATGTCACCCCATTATCCTGTGACATGGCCTGACGTACCACCCCATTATCCTGTGACATGGCCTGACGTGTCACGCCATTATCCTGTGACATCATGGCCTGACGTGGTACCCCATTATCCTGTGACATCATGGCCTGACGTGGTACCCCATTATCCTATGACATCATGGCCTGACATGTCACCCCATTATCCTGTGACATGACCTGACGTGTCACCCCATTATCCTGTGACATGGCCTGACATGTCACCCCATTATCCTGTGACATAATGACCTGACATGTCACCCCATTATCCTGTGACATGGCCTGACATGTCACCCCATTATCCTGTGACATGACCTGACATGTCAACCTATTATCCGGTGACATCATGGCCTGACGTGTCACCCCATTATCCTGTGACATCATGACCTGACATGTCACCCCATTATCCTGTGACATCATGGCCTGACGTGGTACCCCATTATCCTGTGACATGGCCTGACATGGTACCCCATTATCCTGTGACATGGCCTGACGTGTCACCCCATTATCCTGTGACATGACCTGACATGTCACCCCATTATCCTGTGACATGGCCTGACGTACCACCCCATTATCCTGTGACATGGCCTGACGTGTCACCCCATTATCATGTGACATCATGGCCTGACGTGGTACCCCATTATCCTGTGACATGGCCTGACATGTCACCCCATTATCCTGTGACATGGCCTGACGTGTCACCCCATTATCCTGTGACATGACCTGACGTGTCACCCCATTATCCTGTGACATGACCTGACATGTCACCCCATTATCCTGTGACATGACCTGACGTGTCACCCCATTATCCTGTGGCATCATGGCCTGACGTGGTACCCCATTATCCTGTGACATGACCTGACATGTCACCCCATTATCCTCTGACATCATGGCCTGACGTACCACCCCATTATCCTGTGACATGGCCTGACATGTCACCCCATTATCCTGTGACATCATGGCCTGACATGTCACCCTATTATCCTGTGACATGGCCTGACGTGTCACCCCATTATCCTGTGACATCATGGCCTGACATGTCACCCCATTATCCTGTGACATGGCCTGACGTGTCACCCCATTATCCTGTGGCATCATGGCCTGACGTGGTACCCCATTATCCTGTGACATGACCTGACATGTCACCCCATTATCCTGTGACATCATGGCCTGACGTGGTACCCCATTATCCTGGGACATGACCTGACATGTCACCCCATTATCCTGTGACATCATGGCCTGACGTACCACCCCATTATCCTGTGACATGGCCTGACATGTCACCCCATTATCCTGTGACATCATGGCCTGACGTACCACCCCATTATCCTGTGACATGGCCTGACATGTCACCCCATTATCCTGTGACATGGCCTGACGTGTCACCCCATTATCCTGTGACATGACCTGACATGTCACCCCATTATCCTGTGACATGGCCTGACGTGTCACCCCATTATCCTGTGACATGACCTGACGTGTCACCCCATTATCCTGTGACATGACCTGACATGTCACCTCATTATCCTGTGACATCATGGCCTGACATGTCACCCCATTATCCTGTGACATGGCCTGACATGTCACCCTATTATCCTGTGACATCATGGCCTGACATGTCACCCCATCATCATGTGACATGACCTGACATGTCACCCCATTATCCTGTGACATGACCTGACATGTCACCCCATTATCCTGTGACATCATGACCTGACATGTCACCCCATTATCCTGTGACATGACCTGACGTGTCACCCCATTATCCTGTGACATGGCCCGATGTGTCACCCCATTATCCTGTGACATGACCTGACATGTCACCCCATTATCCTGGGACATGACCTGACGTGCCACCCCATTATCCTGTGACATGACCTGACGTGCCACCCCATTATCCTGTGACATCATGGCCTGACATGTCACCCCATTATCCTGTGACATGACCTGACATGTCACCCCATTATCCTGTGACATGGCCTGACGTACCACCCCATTATCCTGTGACATGGCCTGACATGTCACCCCATTATCCTGTGACATCATGGCCTGACGTACCACCCCATTATCCTGTGACATGGCCTGACATGTCACCCCATTATCCTGTGACATCATGGCCTGACGTACCACCCCATTATCCTGTGACATGGCCTGACATGTCACCCCATTATCCTGTGACATCATGGCCTGACGTGGTACCCCATTATCCTGTGACATCATGGCCTGACGTGTCACCCCATTATCCTGTGACATGACCTGACGTGTCACCCCATTATCCTGTGACATGACCTGACGTGTCACCCCATTATCCTGTGACATGACCTGACATGTCACCCCATTATCCTGTGACATGGCCTGACATGTCACCCCATTATCCTGTGACATCATGGCCTGACATGTCACCCCATTATCCTGTGACATGGCCTGACGTGTCACCCCATTATCCTGTGACATCATGGCCTGACATGTCACCCCATTATCCTGTGACATCATGACCTGACATGTCACCCCATTATCCTGTGACATGGCCTGACATGTCACCCCATTATCCTGTGACATGACCTGACGTGTCACCCCATTATCCCCTGACATCATGACCTGACATGTCACCCCATTATCCTGTGACATCATGGCCTGACGTGTCACCCCATTATCCTGTGACATGACCTGACGTGTCACCCCATTATCCTGTGACATGACCTGACATGTCACCCCATTATCCTGTGACATGGCCTGACGTGTCACCCCATTATCCTGTGACATGACCTGACGTGTCACCCCATTATCCTGTGACATGACCTGACATGTCACCTCATTATCCTGTGACATCATGGCCTGACATGTCACCCCATTATCCTGTGGCATGGCCTGACGTGTCACCCCATTATCCTGTGACATCATGGCATGACATGTCACCCCATTATCCTGTGACATGGCCTGACATGTCACCCCATTATCCTGTGACATGGCCTGACGTGTCACCCCATTATCCTGTGACATGACCTGACATGTCACCTCATTATCCTGTGACATCATGACCTGACATGTCACCCCATTATCCTGTGACATAGCCTGACGTGTCACCCCATTATCCTGTGACATCATGGCCTGACATGTCACCCCATTATCCTGTGACATGGCCTGACATGTTACCCCATTATCCTGTGACATGACCTGACATGTCACCCCATTATCCTGTGACATGGCCTGACGTGTCACCCCATTATCCTGTGACATGACCTGACATGTCACCCCATTATCCTGTGACATGGCCTGACGTGTCACCCCATTATCCTGTGACATGACCTGACATGTCACCCCATTATCCTGTGACATGGCCTGACGTACCACCCCATTATCCTGTGACATGGCCTGACGTGTCACCCCATTATCCTGTGACATGACCTGACATGTCACCCCATTATCCTGTGACATGACCTGACGTGTCACCCCATTATCCTGTGACATGACCTGACGTACCACCCCATTATCCTGTGACATGACCTGACATGTCACCCCATTATCCTGTGACATGGCCTGACGTGTCACCCCATTATCCTGTGACATGACCTGACATGTCACCCCATTATCCTGTGACATGGCCTGACGTACCACCCCATTATCCTGTGACATGGCCTGACGTGTCACCCCATTTTCCTGTGACATGACCTGACATGTCACCCCATTATCCTGTGACATGACCTGACGTGTCACCCCATTATCCTGTGACATGACCTGACATGTCACCCCATTATCCTGTGACATGGCCTGACATGTCACCCCATTATCCTGTGACATGGCCTGGCGTACCACCCCATTATCCTGTGACATGACCTGACATGTCACCCCATTATCCTGTGACATGGCCTGACGTGTCACCCCATTATCCTGTGACATCATGGCCTGACGTGTCACCCCATTATCCTGTGACATCATGGCCTGACATGTCACCCCATTATCCTGTGACATGGCCTGACGTGTCACCCCATTATCCTGTGACATGACCTGACGTGTCACCCCATTATCCTGTGACATCATGACCTGACGTGTCACCCCATTATCCTGTGACATCATGGCCTGACGTGTCACCCATTATCCTGTGACATCATGGCCTGACGTGTCACCCCATTATCCTGTGACATCATGGCCTGACGTGGTACCTCATTATCCTGTGACATGGCCTGAAATGTCACCCCATTATCCTGTGACATCATGGCCTGACGTGTCACCCCATTATCCTGTGACATGACCTGACATGTCACCCCATTATCCTGTGACATGGCCTGTCATGTCACCCCATTATCCTGTGACATGACCTGACATGTCACCCCATTATCCTGGGACATGACCTGACATGTCACCCCATTATCCTGTGACATGACCTGACATGTCACCCCATTATCCTAGGACATGACCTGACGTGTCACCCCATTATCCTGTGACATCATGGCCTGACATGCCACCCCATTATCCTGTGACATCATGGCCTGACGTGTCACCCCATTATCCTGTGACATGACCTGACGTGTCACCCCATTATCCTGTGACATCATGGCCTGACGTGTCACCCCATTATCCTGTGACATCATGGCCTGACGTGTCACCCCATTATCCTGTGACATCATGGCCTGACGTGTCACCCCATTATCCTGTGACATGACCTGACGTGTCACCCCATTATCCTGTGACATCATGGCCTGACGTGTCACCCCATTATCCTGTGACATCATGGCCTGACGTGTCACCCCATTATCCTGTGACATGACCTGACGTGTCACCCCATTATCCTGTGACATGGCCTGACATGTCACCCCATTATCCTGTGACATGGCCTGACGTACCATCCCATTATCCTGTGACATGACCTGACACGTCACCCCATTATCCTGTGACATGGCCTGACATGTCACCCCATTATCCTGTGACATCATGGCCTGCCATGTCACCCAATTATCCTGTGACATGGCCTGACATGTCACCCCATTATCCTGTGACATCATGGCCTGACGTACCACCCCATTATCCTGTGACATGACCTGACATGTCACCCCATTATCCTGTGACATCATGGCCTGACGTGTCACCCCATTATCCTGTGACATGACCTGACATGTCACCCCATTATCCTGTGACATCATGGCCTGACGTGTCATCCCATTATCCTGTGACATGGCCTGACGTACCACCCCTTTATCCTGTGACATGACCTGACATGTCACCCCATTATCATGTGACATGGCCTGACGTGTCACCCCATTATCCTGTGACATCATGGCCTGACGTGTCACCCCATTATCCTGTGACATGACCTGACATGTCACCCCATTATCATGTGACATCATGGCCTGACGTGGTACCCCATTATCCTGTGACATCATGGCCTGACGTGTCACCCCATTATCCTGTGACATCATGGCCTGACATGTCACCCCATTATCCTGTGACATGGCCTGACGTGTCACCCCATTATCCTGTGACATGACCTGACGTGTCACCCCATTATCCTGTGACATGACCTGACATGTCACCCCATTATCCTGTGACATCATGGCCTGACGTGTCACCCCATTATCCTGTGACATCATGGCCTGACGTGTCACCCCATTATCCTGTGACATGACCTGATATGTCACCCCATTATCCTGTGACATGGCCTGACGTACCACCCCATTATCCTGTGACATGGCCTGACGTGTCACCCCATTATCCTGTGACATCATGGCCTGACGTGGTACCCCATTATCCTGTGACATCATGGCCTGACGTGGTACCCCATTATCCTGTGACATCATGGCCTGACATGTCACCCCATTATCCTGTGACATGGCCTGACGTGTCACCCCATTATCCTGTGACATGACCTGACGTGTCACCCCATTATCCTGTGACATGGCCTGACATGTCACCCCATTATCCTGTGACATCATGACCTGACATGTCACCCCATTATCCTGTGACATGGCCTGACATGTCACCCCATTATCCTGTGACATGACCTGACATGTCAACCCATTATCCTGAGACATCATGGCCTGACGTGTCACCCCATTATCCTGTGACATCATGACCTGACATGTCACCCCATTATCCTGTGACATCATGGCCTGACGTGGTACCCCATTATCCTGTGACATGGCCTGACATGGTACCCCATTATCCTGTGACATGGCCTGACGTGTCACCCCATTATCCTGTGACATGACCTGACATGTCACCCCATTATCCTGTGACATGACCTGACGTGTCACCCCATTATCCTGTGACATCATGGCCTGACGTGTCACCCCATTATCCGGTGACATCATGGCCTGACATGCCACCCCATTATCCTGTGACATCATGGCCTGACGTGTCACCCCATTATCCTGTGACATGACCTGACATGTCACCCCATTATCCTGTGACATGTCCTGACGTACCACCCCATTATCCTGTGACATGGCCTGACGTGTCACCCCATTATCCTGTGACATCATGGCCTGACGTGGTACCCCATTATCCTGTGACATGGCCTGACATGTCACCCCATTATCCTGTGGCATGGCCTGACGTGTCACCCCATTATCCTGTGACATGACCTGACGTGTCACCCCATTATCCTGTGACATGACCTGACATGTCACCCCATTATCCTGTGACATGACCTGACGTGTCACCCTATTATCCTGTGGCATCATGGCCTGACGTGGTACCCCATTATCCTGTGACATGACCTGACATGTCACCCCATTATCCTCTGACATCATGGCCTGACGTACCACCCCATTATCCTGTGACATGGCCTGACATGTCACCCCATTATCCTGTGACATCATGGCCTGACATGTCACCCCATTATCCTGTGACATGGCCTGACGTGTCACCCCATTATCCTGTGACATCATGGCCTGACATGTCACCCCATTATCCTGTGACATGGCCTGACGTGTCACCCCATTATCCTGTGGCATCATGGCCTGACGTGGTACCCCATTATCCTGTGACATGACCTGACATGTCACCCCATTATCCTGTGACATCATGGCCTGACGTGGTACCCCATTATCCTGGGACATGACCTGACATGTCACCCCATTATACTGTGATATCATGGCCTGACGTACCACCCCATTATCCTGTGACATGGCCTGACATGTCACCCCATTATCCTGTGACATCATGGCCTGACGTACCACCCCATTATCCTGTGACATGGCCTGACATGTCACCCCATTATCATGTGACATGGCCTGACGTGTCACCCCATTATCCTGTGACATGACCTGACATGTCACCCCATTATCCTGTGACATGGCCTGACGTACCACCCCATTATCCTGTGACATGACCTGACATGTCACCCCATTATCCTGTGACATCATGGCCTGACGTGTCACCCCATTATCCTGTGACATGACCTGACATGTCACCCCATTATCATGTGACATCATGGCCTGACGTGTCACCCCATTTTCCTGTGACATGGCCTGACGTACCACCCCATTATCCTGTGACATGACCTGACATGTCACCCCATTATCCTGTGACATGGCCTGACGTGTCACCCCATTATCCTGTGACATCATGGCCTGACGTGTCACCCCATTATCCTGTGACATGACCTGACATGTCACCCCATTATCATGTGAGATCATGGCCTGACGTGGTACCCCATTATCCTGTGACATCATGGCCTGACGTGTCACCCCATTATCCTGTGACATCATGGCCTGACATGTCACCCCATTATCCTGTGACATGGCCTGACGTGTCACCCCATTATCCTGTGACATGACCTGACGTGTCACCCCATTATCCTGTGACATGACCTGACATGTCACCCCATTATCCTGTGACATCATGGCCTGACGTGTCACCCCATTATCCTGTGACATCATGGCCTGACGTGTCACCCCATTATCCTGTGACATGACCTGACATGTCACCCCATTATCCTGTGACATGGCCTGACGTACCACCCCATTATCCTGTGACATGGCCTGACGTGTCACCCCATTATCCTGTGACATCATGGCCTGACGTGGTACCCCATTATCCTGTGACATCATGGCCTGACGTGGTACCCCATTATCCTGTGACATCATGGCCTGACATGTCACCCCATTATCCTGTGACATGGCCTGACGTGTCACCCCATTATCCTGTGACATGACCTGACGTGTCACCCCATTATCCTGTGACATGGCCTGACATGTCACCTCATTATCCTGTGACATCATGACCTGACATGTCACCCCATTATCCTGTGACATGGCCTGACATGTCACCCCATTATCCTGTGACATGGCCTGACATGTCACCCCATTATCCTGTGACATGACCTGACATGTCAACCCATTATCCTGTGACATCATGGCCTGACGTGTCACCCCATTATCCTGTGACATCATGACCTGACATGTCACCCCATTATCCTGTGACATCATGGCCTGACGTGGTACCCCATTATTCTGTGACATGGCCTGACATGGTACCCCATTATCCTGTGACATGGCCTGACGTGTCACCCCATTATCCTGTGACATGACCTGACATGTTACCCCATTATCCTGTGACATGACCTGACGTGTCACCCCATTATCCTGTGACATCATGGCCTGACGTGTCACCCTATTATCCTGTGACATCATGGCCTGACATGCCACCCCATTATCCTGTGACATCATGGCCTGACGTGTCACCCCATTATCCTGTGACATGACCTGACATGTCACCCCATTATCCTGTGACATGGCCTGACGTACCACCCCATTATCCTGTGACATGGCCTGACGTGTCACCCCATTATCGTGTGACATCATGGCCTGACGTGGTACCCCATTATCCTGTGACATGGCCTGACATGTCACCCCATTATCCTGTGACATGGCCTGACGTGTCACCCCATTATCCTGTGACATGACCTGACGTGTCACCCCATTATCCTGTGACATGACCTGACATGTCACCCCATTATCCTGTGACATGACCTGACGTGTCAACCCATTATCCTGTGGCATCATGGCCTGACGTGGTACCCCATTATCCTGTGACATGACCTGACGTGTCACCCCATTATCCTGTGACATCATGGCCTGACGTGGTACCCCATTATCCTGTGACATCATGGCCTGACATGCCACCCCATTATCCTGTGACATCATGGCCTGACATGTCACCCCATTATCCTGTGACATGACCTGACGTGTCACCCCATTATCCTGTGACATCATGGCCTGACATGTCACCCCATTATCCTGTGACATGGCCTGACGTGCCACCCCATTATCCTGTGGCATCATGGCCTGACGTGGTACCCCATTATCCTGTGACATGACCTGACATGTCACCCCATTATCCTGTGACATCATGGCCTGATGTGGTACCTCATTATCCTGGGACATGACCTGACATGTCACCCCATTATCCTGTGACATCATGGCTTGACGTACCACCCCATTATCCTGTGACATGGCCTGACATGTCACCCCATTATCCTGTGCCATCATGGCCTGACGTACCACCCCATTATCCTGTGACATGGCCTGACATGTCACCCCATTATCCTGTGACATGGCCTGACGTGTCACCCCATTATCCTGTGACATGACATGACATGTCACCCCATTATCCTGTGACATGGCCTGACGTACCACCCCATTATCCTGTGACATGACCTGACATGTCACCCCATTATCCTGTGACATGACCTGACATGTCACCCCATTATCCTGTGACATGACCTGACGTGTCACCCCATTATCCTGTGACATGACCTGACATGTCACCCCATTATCCTGTGACATGACCTGACGTGTCACCCCATTGTCCTGTGCCATCATGGCCTGACGCGGTACCCCATTATCCTGGGACATGACCTGACGTGCCACCCCATTATCCTGTGACATGGCCTGACATGGTACCCCATTATCCTGTGACATGGCCTGACATGTCACCCCATTATCCTGTGACATGACCTGACGTGTCACCCCATTATCCTGTGACATCATGGCCTGATGTGGTACCCCATTATCCTGTGACATCATGACCTGACGTGTCACCCCATTATCCTGTGACATGACCTGACGTGTCACCCCATTATCCTGTGACATGACCTGACATGTCACCCCATTATCCTGTGACATCATGGCCTGACATGTCACCCCATTATCCTGTGACATCATGGCCTGACATGTCACCCCATTATCCTGTGAACTGGCCTGACGTGTCACCCCATTATCCTGTGACATGGCCTGACATGTCACCCCATTATCCTGTGACATGGGCTGACGTACCACCCCATTATCCTGTGACATGGCCTGACATGTCACCCCATTATCCTGTGACATGGCCTGACGTACCACCCCATTATCCTGTGACATGGCCTGACATGTCACCCCATTATCCTGTGACATGGCCTGACGTGGTACCCCATTATCCTGTGACATCATGGCCTGAGTGTCACCCCATTATCCTGTGACATCATGGCCTGACATGTCACCCCATTATCCTGTGACATGGCCTGACGTGTCACCCCATTATCTTTTTTATTTTTTATTTAGTCCGAATGTTTTTGAATGGATGGACTTCCGAGGTCAGACTCCGCGCTAAGCATAGCTTGTTGCGCAGGCCCTGACCCCACCACCCGATCAAGCAATTCCTGGCGTCCGGCAGAATTTAGAAGCGAAAGTTGTACGTGCCTAGAGGCGGATCCAAGGGGGGGGGGGCAAAATGGGCAATTTCCCCCCCCCCCCCCCAACGAAAAGTCGGGGGGCAAAAGTATGTTCCCCCTCCCCCACCCCCCCCCCCCCCCCCCCCACCCAAAGCTGGAGTAAAATTTACCATTTGTATCCTTCCAAAATGCATTTTATCTGTTTTTAGCAACATTTGTGTTTTATGATATGATATGCACTGCTGCAAATTGCAATACACAAGTGATTAATCGACCCGACGCAACGGCAGATTAAGCAGGGAAAAAACAAACAGTAAACACCTACTTTTAAATTAGCATTCACGATCTATAGACTATTGCTCTGAGCGTGGCGCATCCGCGCCATCCGCATTCCGCGCTAAGTTTGACGTTTATTTTGGCGCATTGTACGAACCTTGTAAGGCCTTGGTACTAGCCAAGGCCATAGATACTAGGTAGAACGGTCCCCTGCTGCGCAACTGGTAAGTGACGTCATCGGGGGTACTTTTCTATCCGTCATAGCAAGCTAAATATATGAAACACTACTTTGCAATGCATACATGTAAAGTACATCATCAATAATGTATGTTAGACAGTATAAAGTCTCATATTTATGAAAAAGAAACTTTAAGGGATCAAAACGGTTTACCCCCGGTGACGTCATTGACGTCATTGGCGGTCATGCAACAGCTTATAGGCATTGGGATGACAACGGCCTGGGTACTAGCCAACGCACATGTTTGATGTTTTCATTGCCCTCATTGCCTTTGAAGACGCCATCGGTGCTACTAGATGTCAATGGTGAGCGAAATACGGACAGTCACAGTTGTAGGAGCGAGAAGAGCGTCGTTACTCGTTAACAAGCTTTTTAATCACCAAGCTTAAAAAATGGAGTACCTAGGCTCAGACTGGTTATTGATTCGACACTGATTGAATCGATTGGAATCGTTCAATCGAAATTCCTTGAATCAACAAATAATTGATTCACCACCAGATCTTTTGATTCATGAATCGGATTAAATCAAAATCTCCATCAAATCAAGGCTGATTGAGTCAAAAGATTTAACGATTCTTAACGATTCAAGTACACTTGTAAATTGTGCAAATACATGCAGTCCCAGTGGCTACATTCATTTATACTGAAATAGTATTGCTGTAACAATGTTTTAATGATCATATATATGTATTATGTGTGCTTCCATTTATATTTATTTGACATAAATTCACCACATATTTAAATGTTGAATCAAACGTGAATCGATTAAAATATTTGTTTTTATTCTTTGAATCAGAAAGAATCAATTCTCAATTTTGTCTCTATGAATCGAATGATGATTGAATCATTCGGATTCCAAAATGAATCATGATTGAATCGTTCCAAAAAAGTTAAATCAATATCCAGTCTGCGGCGGGCTAGGCTTTAAGTAGTTTATTATGTCATTTGGACTTTTGGGACTTTACTAGGTAGGTGTAAATCAAGAAATTACCTAATCTTGGTGCCATTAGGTAATATTTAATTTATACTGATGCCCCAGTCTGAAAACCATGGCAAGGACATCAATGAAGTGTTTGGGGGCTGGGGCAGCCTGAATCCGGCCCTAAATTTAAATGGGGCAGAAGATAACCCATTTTGATTTGGGGCAGCTGCCAGCTTGTGCTAACCTAACCTACCCTGAAGAGACAATTTCCTACCAGATCGATTAATCACACCAAGACAGGTCATGCTACCATGGGGCCTTAAGTATCAGAATCTGCCCCATTTCAGGAATTTCTGTCCAAATGTTTAATAAAACTGCCCCAGATTATTATTTTTGCTTTAATCCTGCCCCAACGAGTTCTCATGATCGAGATCTGCCATGTTGTGAAGAATGGCTGATGCCTAACAGCCCAAGGCTGTACATAATCTGAAACCTAGGTATGCAAAACATTAGGAGATGGTGGTGCAACAGTGAGCAGTTGTGGATTGCATCATTCAAATTACTTTGAGTTTGAGACGCATACCAAAAGGTTATTTCTTGTATTGGAATGTCTAATGCACTTGCCAACCATATACACAATTTAGGACACCACTGTATTGTGATCAGGGAAATACCAGAATTTAAACAAATTGCCAACTTCTCTTGCATGACCCTAACTGGAACCTATGCTGGTAATCATTACCTAAGGTACCTGCCCAGGGTTAGGGTACCTATACAAATAACGGCTGGGTATGTACCCTACCAGCATGCACGGATGTTATAAATTGATGTTATTAAAGCTGGAAATGTGCACTTTCTCGTTTTTCCTCATTTTGCTTGAGACGATCCTATCACATCCTTGCCAGCTGCCACTGGATCAGCATACATATTGTTTGAGCGCTTTACCGATTAACGCCCACCGTCACCAAACATATGGACAGAGTGAAATTGGAACCTCAAACGCATTCACATTCAGCCATTTTTAGCACATCCAGCCGGGACAGTGATACCAGTTGTGGTACGAAGAGTTTCATGCCAAATCCTTCGTTGAATATTTTACACAAATACATTGATATATACTTTCGCTGAAGATAACGTTTTAGCTCTGGTTGTAGTTTGTATTTTCATACAGATATTCCTAGCCTATATGTCCAGTGAGATATTCAGTTTTGTTAAAGGGAATGTTTCACCTTTCTGAAAGTTATCAAATATACGCTGGTTGTAGTCGAAAATATGAACAAGTGTTGCTGAAAACAATGGTGATATATTTTTTATCTCGAAGTCACTTATTTTTATACAAATTAAGTTTGTAAATTTGGGATGATGACGTCATTATTCAGCTATATACCGTTGCTGATTGGCTGACAAAGTGGGATTGGCTGAAAAAGTCGCTGTCAGCCAATCAGCGGCGGCACTAGCCTAGACCCCATTTTGCAAACTATAAATTGAATTGCTTAAAAACGGCTGAGTTTTGGGGGAAATGACCTTAGTATTTTCGACATTTTAATAACGGCCAAAGATAATGGCTATCTCAGTTCAAAATCAATACAAAAGTGAAACATTCCCTTTAAAGGGTTAACGTTCTAATGATCATCGTTTTCACCTTCGAGAATATGAATCACCTACGACTCTTGGTGACGACGTGGCAATAAGTGACATCCAGATCGCGGAGAGGCTCATATTCGTGATGGTAGCGTAGCTCCATGTATGTGGTACAAGTCCGTCGTATTTTGATAGTTTAGTGACTAAGTAAGCACTTTAAATTTTCGTACGAACGCTAAGGGGCGTAATAGCCAGGTGGTTAAGACATCTGGCCCTCACGTGGGGAGCCTGTGTTTCGAACCCCGGTAGAGCTATGGCCCCTGGGCGCTAATATGACCAATGTGTTCGCTGGCGAGTCCATAAGAGTTGGCGACCAAGTGGGTCGTCAATTCTTTTATAAAAAAAGGAAAAGGATCGTATGAACGCTAAATGTATAACCGTATTTTCTGGAGTTGATATGTTATACCACGTTATGGTTATCCAGATTTGTGCGCACGGTTTATTTGGTCGTCTTATGATCCTATTCCTATGTAACACAAGTGAAATTAGGTTACAAACCTGACCCGGGAAACAACAGGCTAGCGTTCCGCGCATTTGCCGCTCGTCGGTGCACGGAGAGCTGTGACAAAACAATAATAGGGACGCCAACCGTCCTCGTTTGAAGCAGGCTCATTCCTACCTTTGGGTAAAGAAATAGCACATTAATTTCGATATCCGTTTAATATCATCTTTAGAACTTGTGTCAGTATATTGATAAAGTATTTTATATATGTTTAGGCGTTACTTCTTTACATCCTTTCGTTTGTGTGGTACCGTTATGACACGGCTGTCTCCAGAACAGGTGCTTACCAGTTATCGGCTCTCCACGTCTTTGCAGTACGTATTTAAAGGGGGGTACGGGGCCATGCCCCCCCCCCCGATCAAAACAAATTTACACTAGATAAAATGAGATTCTATAACGACTCGACTCTCCCCCCCCCCTCCCGGTCAACAACATTGAGGAAAATCCTGGCTACGTGCCTGCTGAAAGCCAAAAAGTTTTGCCCCCCACCCAAACTGAGCGGCTGGATCCGCCCCTGTACGTGCCCGACATACCTGAACACGGTCCGCCCCGATCTCTGACGTGGCCTGACGTGCCACCCCATTAAAGGGAAGTGTCGACCTTGGTAGATTCGAGCGAATGCTATAAAATGACTAAACAGAGTACGCAGATAATTATTTCGCTATTAATTTGTCATAAAGCCCGGGAACTGTGGAGATATTCATGCAATAAAATATTATACAACATGACGTCATTTTCAGATTTACGTCACAAACGCGTCACACCTCCCGATTTTATGGTGAATCGAATTAGAGCCCTGTTTCGAATCAGCTGTCGGCTGTTGGCAGCAGGGAATAGACTCCGACAATAACACTGGGCTGACAGATTGGTTCCAAATCAGCTGCCAACAAAATGGCAGCCGTACAGATGTGGCGCTGAAAGGACATATTCTAACGCATGTGCGCGAACACCAAAAAGATAATCATACAGCAAAGGCAGGAAAGTGATTGTGAAAGATACCACAGAGTTCGCTGCTTTCAACCCGAAACAAGCGCTCTTTGCTTTGTTTACAAGCCCGCCTTCAACTGCACCACTGCCGCATGCGCCAATTTCCGTGCCTGCTGACAAAACGTGCGTCCTGCACCTGCTTCCTCGCAGCAGCAGAGCCTGGCACTTGTCAGCAGGAGTATGACGTCACCTGGTATGACGTAGTAGTACGTCATCGATCTTCCAGCGAATCAGGCTCTCTAATATCGGCTGACAACAGCACAGCAGCTCATTTGAAACAGGGTTTAGGTAAACAGTGCCGCTTTATGTGCGCCGCAAGTTTCATAATGCACACCGTAAGATACACATAACAGGTACGCCATCTGGTAGCACTTTCTTCTGTGACGTCCCATGGATTCGATTGTTTGTCTGTGTCAACGAATGGAAGAACGGTTATTTTCCTCAAGTCTTCCCTGAAGAACAAATTCACTTACAAAGTAGAAACCATAGACACTTTTTGGAAGTTTAAACATGAAGGAAGCAGATCAATCCCGAGGGCAATTCTGACGCTACGTGACGTCACGGCTGCCCGTCTTCCCGGAAAACGCCTTCCGCTACGCTGCATTTGTTTGGTGAGTTGCAGGGGGTGTCATCCCAGGAATCCCATGTATCGGCTGCCGAGCGACTAAGATTAGTGATGACGTCACTGGTGCTCTGGTCCAGTCGTGGCCTGCCCCGTCACCGCAGCTGCGCTTTCGAGCGTTGTGTGGTCTTTTAACGGGTGTTGACGAGCGGCAATTTGAAGTCGTCGCCGTTAGATAAGTAAGTTAGTTAGGTTGCAAGTCCATGTTTTTTTTAAAGTTTTGTTTTGCATATCTTGAACATTACGCCAAAACGATGCCATTTATCGCCCCTCAGACAGACCGGGGCAGCGTGTGGCCATCACGCCCCTCAGCCGGACCGGTGCAGCGTATGCCCGTCTCGCCCCTCAGCCAGACCGGGGCAGCGTATGGTCGTCCCCCCCCCCCTCAGCCGGACCGGGGCAGCGTATGGCCGTCTCACCCTTCAGTCAGACCTGCAGCGTATGCCGTCTCGCCACTCAGCCAGACCGGGGCAGCGTATGGCCGCCCCTCCCCCTCAACCGGACCGGGCCAGCATGTGGGCTTCTCACCCCTCAGTCAGACCGGAGCAGCGTATGGCCGTCTCACCCCTCAGCCAGACCGGGGCAGCGTATGGCCGTCTCACCCCTCAGTCAGATCGGTGTGGCGTATGGCCGTCTCGCCAGTCGCCTCTCACACAGACCGGGTAGCGCATGGCCGTCTCCCCCTCAGTATGAATTAAGGGCGGGATAATTATCCGCGGTAAAGGTAATAGTAAATAAGATCGTACCTTAGACGCAATTATCCGTATCCCGTTCGAAATATTCGTACCGCACCGAGGCGCGTGCGGGGACAGCGGAGTCGGACCAGAGCACCAGTGACGTCACACTAATGTGAAATGGGAACTAATTAACTATACATGGGACACCCCCTGACATAAATTATAACGGTGTTCAATAAGACGTGGTGTTCTGTGTACAATAAGATTGACCAATCACCGTTGAGCTCGCTAGAGCCAGCTCATCGCTGATTGGTCAAACTTACTGTACACACCGTGCGAATGCTAGTCTGAACACCACCATTATCATGCGGGGCGGACGGCAATCGCCAAGGCCACCAAGTTTGGCGAAATAGAGCCAAGTTCTTTGGGCTATAATGCTGTGACGGCATCATTCAATCTGGTATAAGCCTCCCATCTGGTATAAACCTTGGCGGTTCGTTCGAAAACCTGCCTAGAGCCGTTGAGGTAGAGTTTTGAGAAAAACGAACATTGGATCATATGATTTACACATCCAAGCTACAATTCTGCTATCTCAGTTCAAAACCTCATGTTAAGGTCGACACTTCCCTTTAAGCCAACGGGACGGTTAGCCCTTTTCCTGGAACAAAGCATGGATGTATGTACTGCGCTTGACACTGACGGGGTCGGAGGAAACCTTAAGGACCCGAAGGAACTGTGATTTGGCTACTGACTTTTTCATTTGTAATGGTTGGGCGGAGTCAAATGGTAGCATGATGGAGGCTGCCACCGATTTAATGTAGAGCTGGGTGTAGTAGCGGCCATCAGGGTGCAACCAGGTGGGTGGCAAGAGGACATGTGACCAAATGGAGGAATCTGATTGGAGGCCCGGGTTTGTCTAGTAAACTGGCGCATTGTCTAGTGAACTGGCGCATTAGCTACCGCCATTTCTGACAAGCAAATAATGGACTAATTGCAGGTTACCTAACTCACTACTTTTATGTGTTTGATGAAAAGCAGATTAATAAAACATATATTTTTAGATTGGCACTTCACTATAAATTCCTCCGGATTATTAGTTTTTTAAATAATTAAGTATATTTACGTAATTTGAAATTCTGCTCTCCGATTGGTCGTGACGTCAGATGGCAATAGTTCAGGCGGTCGAAGTTACTTAAAGGAAATAGTTCACCTTCAACATGTGTTTTGAACTGAAATAGCAGTTTTGTAGCCCGTGTTGAGAAATCCTTATCTGGAACTTGTATTGGCTGAAAAGACTCTCCAGCCGAAGATATTTGACTTTTTGGCGAAGGAATACGGCGCATATATGATGTACCGTGCCGTCTGAAAGTGCCAGCACTGTCATGGAGCATGCGCAGACCAATAATGCACACCAAAACATTAATAATTTACGACCTTCTGTCCTAAATTGGCGCAATGTAGGACCATTTTTGGAAAATAAAAAAAAGAAACTGTATTAAAAAATAATAAAATCGTGTTCTGAAAATTTTCCGAAGGTGAACTATTTCCTTTAAAGGATCAAACCGGAAAATTTCACCGGAAAATTTTCAGAACACGATTTTATTATATTTTTCATACAGTTTCTTTTTTTATTTTCAAAAATGGTCCTACATCGCGCCAATTTAGGACAGAAGGTCGTAAATTATTAATGTTATGGTGTGCGTTATTGGTCTGCGCATGCTCAGACCAGTGCTGGCACTCTCAGACGGTACGGTATATCATATATGCGCCGCATTCCTTCGCCAAAAAGTCAAATATCTTCGGCTGGAGAGTTTTTTCAGCCAAGAAAAGTTGCAGATAAGGATTTCTCAACACGGGCTACAAAACTGCTATTTCAGTTCAAAATCCCATGTTGAAGGTGAACTATTTCCTTTCAGGTAGTCTTGGGCGGCTCGGTTGACGCATTTCTTTTTAATATGCTTCCCCCTCACTCAAGAAGTAGTGGTGGGGAACATGATTTACCCCCCCCCCCCCCCCACCACATAAATTTGTCAGAGGGACCCTTCAAGAAGTTGACCGAAGGCCCCGAAGTGCCCCAGCCAGTCTGATGGGCCCTCTAAGGCCGACAGTTGGCCCCCAGTCGGCCTGAGGGGGCCCTCGGTAGGCCGGAGGGGCCTTCGGTAAGCATGAGGGGCCCTCGGTAGGCCTGATGGGACCCTCGGTATGGCCTGATGGGGCCCTCTGTAGGCCTGAGGGGGCCTTCGGTAGGCATGAGGGGCCCTCGGTAGGCCTGCGGGGCCCTTGGTGAGCCTGAGGGACCCTCGGTAAGCCTGATGGGACCCTCGGTATGGCCTAATGGGGCCTTTGGTAGGCCTGAGGGTCCCTCGGTAGGTCTGAGGGGGCCCTCGGAAGGCCTGAGACTTCAACATGGGCCTGTCCGACGTTTTTTTTAGACTATTTAGGGGCCCTACAAAATGAAGTGGCTTAAATCCGAGGAGATACCATTTCGCGTCATTTTGTAGGGGGGGGGGGGTTTGACCGTGAGAGGGGGCCGCTTTGATCGAGGAGGACCCTGGGTTTGTTCCCCCCCACCCATCAGAAAATACCACCCACCGCCACGAATACCACCTCCATAACCACTCTATCCGAACGCGTACAATTTGTGGGCTGTGATTGAGACCATCTGGTGAGAAATATAAGGCGGGAAAAGCTACCGCCGGGTGATACAAAAATACCTTGTTCTATCTTCTATCCATACCCTAGTCATGAATCCACCTGCGAAGTCATTTAGTACCTAAATATTTTTTTCCCTAAAAAACATTGCAAAATATCCATGTTAAAGCAATGGGAGTATCACGATTCCTTGGGCCCAGCCACACTGGAGGATCCCGGCCATCGGTTGCACGTGCACTGGGAAGTCACGTAACTGAATCCTTACGCCCCTACCTCTATTAAAGTACCTTGGGTGCAACCTGATGAGGGTATCCAAAAAAGGGATCTGTCCTTGGTGGTTGTCCGTATCTGATCATTCAATGGTGAACTTTATGGTAGGGTGGATCGTGTTCACGTATTCAAAATAGGATGTCAACGCATCTGATCCGTGCGACCAGACGCAACAACAGTCGTCAATGTAACACATGTACAGTCGGTCCCAAAATGATCTTCCCTAGCTCTGGGTCTCCCACGGTAGGCAAAACGATAGCTGGCTGAATCCCGCACCGAGGCGGGGCCGGACCGGTTTGACAGCTCGCCCGTTGCCGGCCGATACTTGGCGGAATCTGCACCGCTCCGTCCTGGTCTGACCCACACAGGCCGATTGGGGAATAGCAATGCGCATGTGTGGCGAGGCTGTGTGGCGGACCGTGGTTGGAAATATACGCAGACCTAGAATGTCAAGTTAGCGACGATGTTTGTGATGACCAGTTTTAAGAAAACCATAGGTCTGTGAAGCATCGCAAGTGTCCAATTGATAGAACACTGCACGGGCTATACTACGACGAATATTTGTATCTCAAGTTGACCGATACTGTCGTCACAGATGTCGTCTCGGAAATGGCTGTCCGTCGTGTCGCTTGCGACGATTGATAAATTTGCCGTGCGCCAAACAATAAAGTGTCGATATTTTGACCTGATCTCAAGGTCAAAGTCAAATGTAAACACGTAGCCAGTCAGATGCTCTATCAGCTACACACCTGGCGATGCTCCATAGACCTAAGGTTGTAAATACTGTCGTCGCAGATATCGTCGCTAACTTAATGGATATAAACCCGCCCGGGTGTGTTTGTGGAGCGTGAAGGACGGAGCGGCGTGATTCGAACATATCAGTGCGAGGCCCAATGCATTTGTCTGCTTTTTCGTGTAGAATCATCAGGTGGACGTTTGCATTCGCAATTTCGGGGTTCTGCATTGCACATGACACGTGGCATGATTAAGAAATAAATACACGTAAAAGCGCCTGGTGCCAGCGCGGTTCCAACCCACGACCAATCTACGAATACGCTAGTAGGCAGCTA
>JAXIVJ010003714.1:37500-45000 GCA_036785665.1 Chirona hameri | reverse complement strand
CATCTAGACATCTACACATCTAGACATCTACACATCTACACATCTACACATCTACACATCTACACACTACCTACACATCTACACATCTACACATCTACACATCTACACATCTACACATCTACACATCTACACATCTACACATCTACACATCTACACATCTACACATCTACACATCTACACATCTACACATCTACACATCTACACATCTACACATCTACACATCTACACATCTACACATCTACACATCTACACATCTACACATCTACACATCTACACATCTACACATCTACACATCTACACATCTACACATCTACACATCTACACATCTACACATCTACACATCTACACATCTACACATCTACACATCTACACATCTACACATCTACACATCTACACATCTACACATCTACACATCTACACATCTACACATCTACACATCTACACATCTACACATCTACACATCTACACATCTACACATCTACACATCTACACATCTACACATCTACACATCTACACATCTACACATCTACACATCTACACATCTACACATCTACACATCTACACATCTACACATCTACACATCTACACATCTACACATCTACACATCTACACATCTACACATCTACACATCTACACATCTACACATCTACACATCTACACATCTACACATCTACACATCTACACATCTACACATCTACACATCTACACATCTACACATCTACACATCTACACATCTACACATCTACACATCTACACATCTACACATCTACACATCTACACATCTACACATCTACACATCTACACATCTACACATCTACACATCTACACATCTACACATCTACACATCTACACATCTACACATCTACACATCTACACATCTACACATCTACACATCTACACATCTACACATCTACACATCTACACATCTACACATCTACACATCTACACATCTACACATCTACACATCTACACATCTACACATCTACACATCTACACATCTACACATCTACACATCTACACATCTACACATCTACACATCTACACATCTACACATCTACACATCTACACATCTACACATCTACACATCTACACATCTACACATCTACACATCTACACATCTACACATCTACACATCTACACATCTACACATCTACACATCTACACATCTACACATCTACACATCTACACATCTACACATCTACACATCTACACATCTACACATCTACACATCTACACATCTACACATCTACACATCTACACATCTACACATCTACACATCTACACATCTACACATCTACACATCTACACATCTACACATCTACACATCTACACATCTACACATCTACACATCTACACATCTACACATCTACACATCTACACATCTACACATCTACACATCTACACATCTACACATCTACACATCTACACATCTACACATCTACACATCTACACATCTACACATCTACACATCTACACATCTACACATCTACACATCTACACATCTACACATCTACACATCTACACATCTACACATCTACACATCTACACATCTACACATCTACACATCTACACATCTACACATCTACACATCTACACATCTACACATCTACACATCTACACATCTACACATCTACACATCTACACATCTACACATCTACACATCTACACATCTACACATCTACACATCTACACATCTACACATCTACACATCTACACATCTACACATCTACACATCTACACATCTACACATCTACACATCTACACATCTACACATCTACACATCTACACATCTACACATCTACACATCTACACATCTACACATCTACACATCTACACATCTACACATCTACACATCTACACATCTACACATCTACACATCTACACATCTACACATCTACACATCTACACATCTACACATCTACACATCTACACATCTACACATCTACACATCTACACATCTACACATCTACACATCTACACATCTACACATCTACACATCTACACATCTACACATCTACACATCTACACATCTACACATCTACACATCTACACATCTACACATCTACACATCTACACATCTACACATCTACACATCTACACATCTACACATCTACACATCTACACATCTACACATCTACACATCTACACATCTACACATCTACACATCTACACATCTACACATCTACACATCTACACATCTACACATCTACACATCTACACATACACACATACACACATACACATACACACATACACACATACACACATACACACATACACACATACACACATACACACATACACACATACACACATACACACATACACACATACACACATACACACATACACACATACACACATACACACATACACACATACACACATACACACATACACACATACACACATACACACATACACACATACACACATACACACATACACACATACACACATACACACATACACACATACACACATACACACATACACACATACACACATACACACATACACACATACACACATACACACATACACACATACACACATACACACATACACACATACACACATACACACATACACACATACACACATACACACATACACACATACACACATACACACATACACACATACACACATACACACATACACACATACACACATACACACATACACACATACACACATACACACATACACACATACACACATACACACATACACACATACACACATACACACATACACACATACACACATACACACATACACACATACACACATACACACATACACACATACACACATACACACATACACACATACACACATACACACATACACACATACACACATACACACATACACACATACACACATACACACATACACACATACACACATACACACATACACACATACACACATACACACATACACACATACACACATACACACATACACACATACACACATACACACATACACACATACACACATACACACATACACACATACACACATACACACATACACACATACACACATACACACATACACACATACACACATACACACATACACACATACACACATACACACATACACACATACACACATACACACATACACACATACACACATACACACATACACACATACACACATACACACATACACACATACACACATACACACATACACACATACACACATACACACATACACACATACACACATACACACATACACACATACACACATACACACATACACACATACACACATACACACATACACACATACACACATACACACATACACACATACACACATACACACATACACACATACACACATACACACATACACACATACACACATACACACATACACACATACACACATACACACATACACACATACACACATACACACATACACACATACACACATACACACATACACACATACACACATACACACATACACACATACACACATACACACATACACACATACCACATACACCCATACACCCATACGCCCATACGCCCATACGCCCATACGCCCATACGCCCATACGCCCATACGCCCATACGCCCATACGCCCATACGCCCATACGCCCATACGCCCATACGCCCATACGCCCATACGCCCATCACGCCCACACGCCCACACGCCCACACGCCCACACGCCCACACGCCCACACGCCCACACGCCCACACGCCCACACGCCCACACGCCCACACGCCCACACGCCCACACGCCCACACGCCCACACGCCCACACGCCCACACGCCCACACGCCCACACGCCCACACGCCCACACGCCCACACGCCCACACGCCCACACGCCCACACGCCCACACGCCCACACGCCCACACGCCCACACGCCCACACGCCCACACGCCCACACGCCCACACGCCCACACGCCCACACGCCCACACGCCCACACGCCCACACGCCCACACGCCCACACGCCCACACGCCCACACGCACACACGCACACACGCACACACGCACACACGCACACACGCACACACGCACACACGCACACACGCACACACGCACACACGCACACACGCACACACGCACACACGCACACACGCACACACGCACACACGCACACACGCACCACACGCACCCACGCACACACGCACGCACGCACGCACGCACGCACGCACGCACGCACGCACGCACGCACGCACGCACGCACGCACGCACGCACGCACGCACACACGCACACACGCACACACGCACACACGCACACACGCACACACGCACACACGCACACACGCACACACGCACACACGCACACACGCACACACGCACACACGCACACACGCACACACGCACACACGCACACACGCACACACGCACACACGCACACACGCACACACGCACACACGCACACACGCACACACGCACACACGCACACACGCACACACGCACACACGCACACACGCACACACGCACACACGCACACACGCACACACGCACACACGCACACACGCACACACGCACACACGCACACACGCACACACGCACACACGCACACACGCACACACGCACACACGCACACACGCACACACGCACACACGCACACACGCACACACGCACACACGCACACACGCACACACGCACACACGCACACACGCACACACGCACACACGCACACACGCACACACGCACACACGCACACACGCACACCGCACACACGCACACACGCACACACGCACACACGCACACACGCTACACACGCACACAGCTACACAGCTACACAGCTACACAGCTACACAGCTACACAGCTACACAGCTACACAGCTACACAGCTACACAGCTACACAGCTACACAGCTACACAGCTACACAGCTACACAGCTACACAGCTACACAGCTACACAGCTACACAGCTACACAGCTACACAGCTACACAGCTACACAGCTACACAGCTACACAGCTACACAGCTACACAGCTACACAGCTACACAGCTACACAGCTACACAGCTACACAGCTACACAGCTACACAGCTACACAGCTACACAGCTACACAGCTACACAGCTACACAGCTACACAGCTACACAGCTACACAGCTACACAGCTACACAGCTACACAGCTACACAGCTACACAGCTACACAGCTACACAGCTACACAGCTACACAGCTACACAGCTACACAGCTACACAGCTACACAGCTACACAGCTACACAGCTACACAGCTACACAGCTACACAGCTACACAGCTACACAGCTACACAGCTACACAGCTACACAGCTACACAGCTACACAGCTACACAGCTACACAGCTACACAGCTACACAGCTACACAGCTACACAGCTACACAGCTACACAGCTACACAGCTACACAGCTACACAGCTACACAGCTACACAGCTACACAGCTACACAGCTACACAGCTACACAGCTACACAGCTACACAGCTACACAGCTACACAGCTACACAGCTACACAGCTACACAGCTACACAGCTACACAGCTACACAGCTACACAGCTACACAGCTACACAGCTACACAGCTACACAGCTACACAGCTACACAGCTACACAGCTACACAGCTACACAGCTACACAGCTACACAGCTACACAGCTACACAGCTACACAGCTACACAGCTACACAGCTACACAGCTACACAGCTACACAGCTACACAGCTACACAGCTACACAGCTACACAGCTACACAGCTACACAGCTACACAGCTACACAGCTACACAGCTACACAGCTACACAGCTACACAGCTACACAGCTACACAGCTACACAGCTACACAGCTACACAGCTACACAGCTACACAGCTACACAGCTACACAGCTACACAGCTACACAGCTACACAGCTACACAGCTACACAGCTACACAGCTACACAGCTACACAGCTACACAGCTACACAGCTACACAGCTACACCAGCTACACAGCTACACAGCTACACAGCTACACAGCTACACAGCTACACAGCTACACAGCTACACAGCTACACAGCTACACAGCTACACAGCTACACAGCTACACAGCTACACAGCTACACAGCTACACAGCTACACAGCTACACAGCTACACAGCTACACAGCTACACAGCTACACAGCTACACAGCTACACAGCTACACAGCTACACAGCTACACAGCTACACAGCTACACAGCTACACAGCTACACAGCTACACAGCTACACAGCTACACAGCTACACAGCTACACAGCTACACAGCTACACAGCTACACAGCTACACAGCTACACAGCTACACAGCTACACAGCTACACAGCTACACAGCTACACAGCTACACAGCTACACAGCTACACAGCTACACAGCTACACAGCTACACAGCTACACAGCTACACAGCTACACAGCTACACAGCTACACAGCTACACAGCTACACAGCTACACAGCTACACAGCTACACAGCTACACAGCTACACAGCTACACAGCTACACAGCTACACAGCTACACAGCTACACAGCTACACAGCTACACAGCTACACAGCTACACAGCTACACAGCTACACAGCTACACAGCTACACAGCTACACAGCTACACAGCTACACAGCTACACAGCTACACAGCTACACAGCTACACAGCTACACAGCTACACAGCTACACAGCTACACAGCTACACAGCTACACAGCTACACAGCTACACAGCTACACAGATACACAGCTACACAGCTACACAGCTACACAGCTACACAGCTACACAGCTACACAGCTACACAGCTACACAGCTACACAGCTACACAGCTACACAGATACACAGCTACACAGATACACAGATACACAGCTACACAGCTAACAGCTACACAGCTACACAGCTACACAGCTACACAGCTACACAGCTACACAGCTACACAGCTACACAGCTACACAGCTACACAGATACACAGATACACAGATACACAGATACACAGATACACAGATACACAGATACACAGATACACAGATACACAGATACACAGATACACAGATACACAGATACACAGATACACAGATACACAGATACACAGATACACAGATACACAGATACACAGATACACAGATACACAGATACACAGATACACAGATACACAGATACACAGATACACAGATACACAGATACACAGATACACAGATACACAGATACACAGATACACAGATACACAGATACACAGATACACAGATACACAGATACACAGATACACAGATACACAGATACACAGATACACAGATACACAGATACACAGATACACAGATACACAGATACACAGATACACAGATACACAGATACACAGATACACAGATACACAGATACACAGATACACAGATACACAGATACACAGATACACAGATACACAGATACACAGATACACAGATACACAGATACACAGATACACAGATACACAGATACACAGATACACAGATACACAGATACACAGATACACAGATACACAGATACACAGATACACAGATACACAGA
>JAXIVJ010003714.1:0-32500 GCA_036785665.1 Chirona hameri | reverse complement strand
CGTTCGTCATATCTTGCAAGTTTGTTATCTTTTTCAGAGTTTCGATCAGCATATCACGGCGGCTAAAGTTATTGTCTTGAGAACAAATTATGTTGATGGCTGTTATGAGCATTATGAGAGTTACTTTATAATTTGTGTGGTACCACTAGCCTTTGCTCATGGTAAAGTAGACAAATTGTAAAATTACAAAGAGAGATATATTAACTAATATTTCACCATTGCGGCTTCATCAGTGTTAATACAATACAAACACAGTTTTCCAACCATCCGATATGACATGTGACCCTTATATATACAAATCCACCAAAATAAAATTGTCCACACTTTATAATTATTTTGTATAGTCTTTGTTCACGTTAAAGCAGAACAATTCGAAAAATACAAAGAGATACAAACTAACACTTCACCATTGCGGCTTCATCAGGGCGGGGAACAGCGGCATCATTGTCCGAAAAGTGCGGCTTTAGTTGACATGAGCAAAAGTCCTTAACAGGAAGATTGGCCCGCTTATGCTCAATCTCCACTTTCCAGCGAAGAGCATACATAGCTCTCTCGATTCCCAATTCCACATCTTTAAGAGTATTCGGTAGCCATTCGGTAGCCATTAGGGTGCACTCTGATGAGGGTATCCAAAAAATGGCGATGTGAGTGATGTAGCTGTGTAATTCGTTTTGATGGCCTTTGCTCGTGTTGAGGTGGAGGGGTTCGGTTTAACCCGCGAGTTACTGGGGTATATTTCATAACGCGACTTACTGGGGGGGCTATTTTTAGCCCCCCTCTGATCTCCGGAACTACTGGACCGAATGTAAAAATTCAAACGGCATTCGATAGCCCTGGGAAATTTATCGAGGGAAACATAATATTGTTGACCTCGGAGTCACCGATGACGTCACAGGTCAGGTCAAGTACAAAATGTTTGACCGTGTCAAAAGGTCTCGATGGATGGAATTGTCGCGCAAAATTGCGATATTAAACGCATAAGCTCTCGATAAATCGGTATGATTCGTGTGTCTGACAATTCTAAGTACCTTTCTAAGCTGTTTATGACCTTGGGTCAGGTCAAGGTCATCCGAGGTCACGAGGTCAAACTGCAGATTACGGTCATTAGGCGTTGTAACACATGTTTATAGGTTTGTTTTTCGTCTAGAATGCGAAAAATTACCTTAGAACATTGTTTGTTCCATATAAATAGAAGTAAAAAGCAAAAATGGAAATGTGTTTTTGTAATTGTAATTGTAATGCTGTGAGAAGTGGTCGATTTTTGTCATTTAAAGGTCATAACTCGGTCATTTTTAAAGATATCGACTTGAAATTTGGTGCACATATTCATCGCATACGTCTCGATCACATATATTCCGGTTTTTGGATAACTCTGATTTTTTCTTGAAAATTTGGTAAAAACAAAAGAAAATGTATTTGGATTTCTCAAAATTTTGAATTTCGCAAAATCTCACAAATCCGAGATAGCAGTTTGATAGCTCGGTCTATTTTCAGTAATTTAATCTAAAACAATTTAGTTTATCTCAAATATCGTACCTTTGACAGCGTTTTCCGCAAACCTTTATTTTGCAACAAAAACCGAAGAACATGACGTCACTCTGACGTCATTCCCGGTTGACTTATCATAGCCTCATATTTTTCCTTTTGCCAACATGTGTAGAATTGATGTGAGAGAAGGTACTGCAAGTTTGGTGACGATACCGGCGTTTGTTTAAGAGTTATTACAAAATAACGGGAGGGGGGGCAAAAAATAGCCCCCCCCCCAGTAACTCGCGGGTAAATACAGGGAGACATTTCCTGGTGTTTCACCTTTGCGGTTTCATCAATTATGATGAAGCCGCAATGGTGAAGTGTTAGTTTGTATCTCTCTTGGTATTTTTCGACTTTTTCTGCTTCAACGTGAACAAAGGCTATATAAAAATAATTACCAGTAAGACGCCGAAGTTGGCGATGAACGAGCGAGCGCGAAGAAAATGTATGGTGAATTTCAACTCCATCGGGCACGTAGTTTTTGAGATACAAAAAGGGTGCGCCCGTGCGCCCGTGCAGAAGCACCCCATCCCTGACTTGTGGGAGAGTGGTGGCTGAAGGTCCCTAACCACGTGCAAAATTTTAACACAATCGGCTCAGCCGTGCCTCATATATATTATAGGGGTGTGCACGTGCGCAAGTGCAGAGGCACCCCGCCCCTGACTTGTGGGAAAGCGGCGGCTGAGGGGTCCCTAACCACACACCAAATTTCAACACAATCGGCTCAGCCGTTCCTGAGATATAGAATAGGGGTGTGCACGTGCGCACGTGCAGAGGCACCCCGCCAACAACATGTGGGAAAGTCGCGGCTAAGGGGTCCCTAACCACACACCAAATTTGAATACAATCGGCTCAGCCGTTGCGGAGTTATTGTGAGGAAACACCTTCCAACACCCCTCACGCGGCACGCGCCACGCGCAGTGGTAGTCACCCACGCGAGTCGGCACTGATCTCAAACAGGGTAGGTTGGATGGAGCCGCTCAGCAAAGAAGCCCGCTTGTCAATCTTACGTGCGGTTTCAGAGATTTTAGCTTGTCAAAAGCGTCGCCACTGGCCGGGCCGGGTCGGGCCGCTCATATTCAGATTTGTTCCATATACCACGGAAAGACGAGCGAGCGCGAAGCGCTCGCTCGTAATAAAGTGGACAATTTTCTTTTGGCGGCTTTGTATAAATATGGGTCACGTGTCATATCGGATGTTTGGAAAACTGTGTTTGAATTGTGTTAACACTGATGAAGCCGCTATGGTGAAATATTAGTTAATATATCTCTCTCTGTAATTTTCCAATTTGTCTTCTTTACCATGAGCAAAGGCTTTAAACACGAATTATAAAGTAACTCTCATAATGCTCAAACAGCCATCAACATAATTTGTTCTCAAGACAATAACTTTAGCCGCCGTGATGTGCTGATCGAAACTCTGAAAACGGTGCAAAACTTGCAAGATATGACGAACGACTAACTTTTCTATGCGAATGACGCCGATCGGATATTTATCCGAAATTCATTCAGTCACTGATAGATCCGACCCTGAGACTGTTCCGTGCTTCTACTACGCTGATCCAACGCGTAGAGCGTCAGCGGAAAGAGCTTCTAATGAAGCAATTCAAGACACGTCCAGAACCCTGGCGTTTCTCCTACGGCAAATAAAAGAAAATTGGAAACAGCGCGACAAGACCAACAACAGCCCCTTACCTCCTGGACAGAAGACATGGCTCGCAAGATATATTGGAACAAAAAGGACGTAACCAGACATCTTCGCCACAAACTTTCGACGCTGCTGCGGGGGAACGCCAAGCCTAATAAATGACCCACAAGAAACAACTCGACGGAAGATGGCGGGTCTCACTGCGCAGACCCTTTGGCAGCTTCCTCTCGTCAGCACGCTGGACTCCTGGACCATAACGTGCCACAACAGGAGCTGGCAGACACCCAACCAGAAAACGACGTGGAAGAAGAACTGTGGCACGACGCACTCTCCACAACTGACACCCTCTCGTCCTCCGAGGCTCCTACGTCAAGCTGCATCACAAGAACCAGGAGCTACCCAGCCAGAGCCCTACTTGGATAAGGAGCTGTGGTTCGACGCAGTCTCTACAGCAGCCGACATCCCTCCGCCCCCCGTAGAAGATGAACCAGAGATCTGGTATGACGCTGTAGACAATACTGCCTCTGATACAGAGCCTGGTGAGCTGTCTCAGGCAGGTGAGATGCGTCATTCCTCTTATTCTGCCATCGATGATACTGTTAACCCAGTGAACAAAGTGTTGAACAAGACAGGCGTAGATTTAGGGACATGTTGATGTCAGTGTTAGAAAGGGGTCCTAAGTTCGTCATCACCCAACAAGTCACACCAACTACCCTTAAAGATGAGGAAGTGGGAATCGGGAGAGCTATGTATGATCTTCGCTGGAAAGTGGAGATTCAGCAAAAGCGGTCCAATCTTCCTCCTCAGACCTTTTGTTCACGTCAACTAAAGCCACACTTTCCAGACAATGATGCCGCTGTTCCCCGCCCTGACCCTGTAGAGATTGAGCGTGCCATGGGCAAACTCAAGCATAAAGTTCTTGGCTTATACAAAAACCAGCGTAACTCTAAATCTAACGTACTTCCAGAAGAAGAAGACGCCATTACTATGCTGTCTCACGATGATAGTGTAATTGTCAAACCGTCAGATAAGTGTAAAGGTCTTGTCGTTATGAAAAAAGAAACGTATGTCGGTAAGGCACGGGGCATTCTTGATAACTATGAGCAGGTACAACTAACAACACCCCTAAAGTGGAAGCCACCACTAACAGAATCATCAAAACGGTCATGAAAAACAAAATTGATAAATCACTTGTTCCATTTCTACTACCCCAGGGGTCGAGAACAGCGGAAGTTTCCGGACTCCCAAAAAAAACAACAAGGAATCAGTGCCCCTTCGCCCCATCATATCTGCGAGCGGAGGCCCACTTGATAAAGTAACGTGGTTTCTAGAACAAATCCTCTCCCAGCTCGTAAAATATGTGCCAGCGGATTTACCAAACACAAACACCTACCTTCAACGTCTAAAACAGCAGTACCCAAACGGCCTTCCACTCGGTGCAATTAATTTCAGTCTCGATGTCACCAATCTGTACGGTAACATACCTATAGATGAATCGGTACAGACGGTCATGAATCTGTTACACTTTACAGGAACACAGGGATTCCATCAATCTGTTCGGACTATCTTGGAAGGACGTGGAATCTCTTCTAAGCCATTGTTTAACCAATGGCTATCTGATATTTTGCCAGTCCTACAAGCAAACCATGGGACTGCCAATGGGGAGTCGTATAGCGCCCTCCATAGCCATTGTATTCATGGGACCCTGGAAGCCATATTGATATGTCTTGCTTCGGACCGCGCCCAGCCTGACGTGTTACATTGACGACTGTTTTTGCGTCTGGTCGCACGGATCAGATGTGTTGACATCCTATTTTGAATACGTGAACACGATTCTCCCTACCATAAAGTTCACCATTGAACGATCAGACACGGTCAACCACCAGGGACAGATCACTGTTTTGGATACCATCATCAGGGTGCACCCTGATGACCGCTACTACACCCAGCTCTACATTAAACCGGCGGCAGCCTTCTTCATCCAACCATTTGACTCCGCTCAACCATTTAAAATGTAAAAGTCAGTAGCGAAGTCACAGTTCCTTCGAGCCCTTATGGTTTCCTCCGACCCCGTCAGTGTCAAGCACAGTACAGACATCATCCATGCTTTGTTCCGGAAAAACGGCTAACCGTCCCGTTGGCTTAATGGGGTGGCACGTCAGGCCATGATGTCACAGGATAATGGGGTGACATGTCAGGCCATGATGTCACAGGATAATGGGGTACCACGTCAGGCCATGTCACAGGATAATGGGGTGACATGTCAGGCTATGATGTCACAGGATAATGGGGTGACATGTCAGGCCATGTCACAGGATAATGGGGTGACATGTCAGGCCATGATGTCACAGGATAATGGGGTGACATGTCAGGTCATGTCACAGCACAACGACAGGAACACCAACAAAACACCCCACAGACCACCACGGAAAGATAGGATTTATGTAACCCTCCCCTTCATAAATGACACCCTGACTCGGAGAGTGGACGCCGCCCTAAAGTCTGTCAATCCTAACCTGACAGCGTCTTGGAAGAATGACACCATCACTAAACGGCTGGTGCACTCGGCTCTAGAGCCCCCACCCTGTCGCGCCGGGAGAAGGTCCTGTCGCACGTGCGACAGTGGACTGCCTGGTCGATGCACTACTAAAAATGTAGTCTATCAGATCACTTGTGTGAAGTGCGCTACCTCTCACTCAAACGAACCACCTCCGACATAGGTAGGAGAAACTAAACGGTGTGTCAGACACCGGTTCGATGAACACTTTAGAGACGGGGTGAATCGCACTCAACAAACCACATTCGGAGAACACATGAGTCAATGCCACCCTAATGAGTCAGATAATGAGTCTAAAGAGTCAGGCTATCCATCGCTATACTCCGTCGATGTCAAGACGCTGCAGGTCGGAAGATAGCCGAGGCTCTGGCCATTCGAGACAGACAGCCAAAACTGAAAATAGTCAGTTTGATACCTGGCAGCTGTTAGGTCCTTGAAGTGTGTTCCTGGGATTGGCGGTGTGACAATTTGTGGCTCCTTTGTATCGTCTAGCATAGCACTATCATGTTAAGCCCGGTACTCACCTAAGCTTTAAGCCCGGTACTCACCGCCACTGGTCAACAACGGACAGGCCAAGACAGGTCAACAAAGCTCCCAAAAGGGCCCCAGTCAGCTGGCTATTCTCCGTTCCTATCCTGTTGCGGTGGGGACCGGGAAATGTCGACGTCTTTTCTCGCGCGAATGCGGTGTACATCTTGAACTTTGTGGCCAAGATCAGAAAAGGTCAGAAGTTCCGCAGTGTCGTATATTTCTTGTTCAGATCGAAGCACCGGTAGTGTTGAAGCAGGTATGTGTGTTCATAAGTAATACATTGAGTTTTCTGGTTGATATAACAATATTGTAGCACTTTATGCATGTATTGTGTGGTTTTGGGTGGTGAAACATGTCATTTCATGCTGTCTCATTCGGGGAAACTAGTAAAATCTACCATTTTTAGAAAGCTTCTATTTTTTAAAGTTGATTACATAATTGGCTGGAACCAATCTGCGGTAACTACCTACACCATTAATCAAAGCTTGCAGATTCCATTTCTACAGCTCTTTTAAAATGTTATATTCAAATAAGCTCAATTCAATAAGACATCAAGTTGGTGGGAGGATCATTAATACAGCCTAAACTTTGACTTTACAAAATTATATCTTTATCTGCGCATTTGCATCATTTAGGTATTGCGCAGATCGCTCTGAAGCAAAGTGAAACCAGAATTTTCCATAATTGGGTATGATTGCGTCATCAGTGTTCCTATTTTTGGAAAGAACTTCCAAAAATGGTAGAAAGATTTTACCACAGTTTCCCAGACTGGTCTGTTTCGATTGAGATAGACATTTGTATTGGTGTGTTGAAGGGGCTATATCAATATGATAAATGATTGGGGGGGGGGGGGCTGGTGCCATGGGTGGAGCTTTTCAGACAAAGTTGGTGGGGAAAATGTCATATTGGCTGGCTGTTTGACATGCTTGAGGTGAAAATGACCATTTTAACATCAGGAAACCTTCAAATCTGACAAAAGTTGGTGGGGCAAAACACAAAGTTGGTGGGGCAGTTGCCCCACCATTTGAATAGGAAACCACCCGTGGCTGGTGCCCTAGTGTCCACAAATTTGAATTATGTATGCTAATGTTAACTGATATCCAACCAAAAATATAGTTCCTTTCTTATTGTTTTTGTATTAAGACTCTGATTGGATTGATTGTAATTGTTCAACCAAAATCCCTTGATTCAAAGATGAACTGATTCACCACAAATGGCATTGTCATGCTCCCATTGGCTCAATTCCATTATGTTGATAAAATCTGAAATATGAATGTTTGTTCCATGTATTTTCAGAAATGCCTTGGGCACAAGAGGAAGAGGAGCTCCTCATCCACACTGTTGTGAAATATGAGTGGCTTTATGACCTCCATCATAGGTCATTCAAAGACATCCTGAAAAAAAAACTCTTGAAGGGAGATCACTACAATTGTGAAGCCGGGCTCTACAGGCAAGTTTGTCATGCACCTTTGTGGTCAGCCTCTCCATCCCACATGTTGACTTGCTCAGTTATATTTAATTATGCAATTTACTCACCCCAATCAACTTCTTCTGTTCCGAGTTCTGATGAATAAATGAACATAAACGACTGTTGCATTGTGGTCAAATCATTAATTTATTGTCGCCTGTGATGAGTGTAATGTGTTATGGTTGTTGCTTATTGGTTTGTATAGTTTATTAATATTTTTTGGCTGGATATAAAGTTGTAGGTTCTGGTGTGGGCTGGATGACGTCAGACGGGTCTGGTGTGGGCTGGATGACGTCACACTGCTACTGGTATGGGCTGGATGACGTCACACTGCTCTGGTGTTGACTGAATGATGTCGCACTGCTCTGGTGTGGGCTGGATGACGTCACACTGCCCTGGTGTGGCCTGGATGACGTCACACTGCTCTGGTGTGGGCTGGATGACGTCAGCCTGCTCTGGTGTGGGCTGGATGACGTCTGCCTGCTCTGGTGTGGGCTGGATGACTTCAGACTGCTCTGGTGTGGGCTGACTGACGTCAGCCTGCTCTGGTGTGGGCTGGATGACGTCTGCCTGCTCTGGTGTGGGCTGGATGACTTCATACTGCTCTGGTGTGGACTGGATGACGTCATACTGGTCTGGTGCGGGTTGGGTGACTTCACACTGCCCTGGTGTGGGCTGGATGACGTCAGACGGGTCTGGTGTGGGCTGGATGACTTGAGACTGCTCTGGTGTGGGCTGAATATATTCAGACGGGTCTGGTGTTGGCTTGGAGACGTCAGACTGCTCTGGTGTGGGCTGGATAACATCAGACGGGTCTGGTGTGGGATAGATGATGTCAGACTGCTCTGGTGTTGGCTGGATGACGTCACACTGCTCTGGTGTGGGCTGGATGACGTCAGCCTGCTCTGGTGTGGGCTGGATGACGTAGGACTGCTCTGGTGTGGGCTGGATGACGTCAGACGGGTCTGGTGTGGGCTGTGTGACTTCAGACTGCTCTGGTGTGGGCTGCCACGCTGTCTGTTTGTGGTCAGCCTCTCCATTCCACAAGTTGACTTCCTCAGTTATATTAAAGTATGCAATTTATTCACCCCAATCAACTTCTCTGTTCCCAGTTCTGATAAATAAATGAACATAAATGACTGTTGCATTGTGTCAAATCAATAATTCTTTGTCGCCTGTGATGAGTGTAATGTGTTATGATTTGTATGGTTGGTTATTTTTTGGGGGCTGGATGTAAAGTTATACGTTTTATATTTTTGTAACAATCTCGTATCCTATTACCTTTTTTCCAGCAGAAGATTCTGTTAAGGCGAAATGGACTGGTCTGCGAGACAGATACAGAAAACTAAAAAATGCGTCAAAAAAGCCCCTGCCCAGTGGCAGCGGCAGCCAAGAGGCCCGCGCTCGCGTTATAACGTGGTGTCTCTACCCTCTGCTGGACGCGCTACTTCATGCGCACACAACAACATACCGACGGTACGTACTGAACTGTGTTTCGATGTTACCTGCATCAGACTTCACAAACACCTATGTATGGGTGACACTGACGTCATAGTGCTCTGTTGAGGTCTGGATGACTTCAGACTGCTCTGGTGGGGGCTGGATGACGTCACACTGCTCTGGTGTGGGCTGGATGACTTCAGACGGGTCTGGTGTGGGCTGGGTGACGTCAGTCTGCTCTTGTGTGGGCTCTCAAGCTGTGTGACGTCAGACTTCTTCGTTGTCGTCTGGATTCATCACAATATTTAAAAAGAGCCTAATGCTGTGTGTTTTGGAAGGAGGTTGTTGACCTTTTGTGAGTGAATGGCGAAATGGCGAATATGTTGTGATCTTGTTCAAGGTTTTGTTTCTCGCACTATTAGCGCCATGTGGCTCACCTTATGCCGTGCTGATGTGGTGGCGTCAGCACGGCACGTGCAAAACATTCCCTGTCAACATGACTGCGTACTGACCAGTAATGTTCTGACATTGCAGTGGTGGCGACAGTTTCAGCGTCCGGGCGGCAAGTGGTGGGGATGTGGAGGCTGCCAGCTTAAACGAGAGTTCGGCAGCGGCCGGCGGGAGTGGCGGTGTGGCGATTGCCGGCGGGAGTGGCGGTGTGGCAGCGGCCAGCTGCGACTTTGAGGACAAAGTCAGGCGGCCTCCCCCGACACCCCTACCACCCTCTCCCCAGTGCCAGACATTGATCGTGTGCCAGCAGACCGGGCACCCTCTCCTTTGGAGGGCCGCTGGGAAACTCCCCCGACCCGTGCGCGCTCCCCTGCTCGTGTGCACTCCCCTCAAGGTCGTGCGCGCGCCCCTGCTCGTGCGCGCTCTCCTGAAGGCCGCGCGCGCTCTGTAGCGGGGCGCACGCCAACTGGAGGGCAGCGGAAGAGGGCGCGCACAGATGGGCCGGCGTGGCAGCAGGAGATGCTGTCCTACGTAAAGGGCCATGATGAGGACGAGTGCGACCATTTCGGCCGACAGATGGCATCGGTCATTCGGCGACTCCCAAAGAGGAAGCGGTACGCCGTGCAACAAGAAATCATCATGCTAATGATGCGTGAAGATACCGAGTGATATCTTCTCGTCAGCTGTTGACGAAGGCTGTCCATTGTACATTTTCAATCATATCCAAGGTAACGCATTATTCATAGACTGTGGCTGTGAATGTTTAGTGCAACGTTGAGTCACGTTATTTCTAGTCGAGAATGCCATTTTGTATTCATCTGTGAGTGTGAATAATAAATGGTAACCTTTTTTCTCGCGAGTTTCTGAACATGCACTTTAAGTGAAGACGCTTTGCCTGGTTGCATTACCCCAGTCCAGTCGTCGCGGTCAGGAATGCAGGCAGATGACGTCCCAGTGCGGAACGACACATTATGTGTTCGTTCGTGCCGGTGTGCGTGCGTGCGTACGTGCGTCCCAACGTTCACGGTAGTGCCCCATCACCACGACAGCATCAGAAGCGTCGCACTCGTAGGGCGACCAAAACACTATAAATTATAGCAATAATTCTTGTTCAGAACAGAGGCTCACTACGTGAAGTGAACTGATATTTCACACGAATCCATGCATACAACACACGTACTCAGATATGCACCAGAGAGGTGTTTCTGTGCAGTAGCAAAGACATTCTATACGTCAACACAAAACAGTTTCTGCACAAGTGGTCACAACCCGCGGAACGCTGCCTCACTCGCGCACATTACTAGCCTCAAGGTGACCGCGCCAGTGCCATCACCACGACAGCATCAGAAGCGGCGTACTCTGAAGGGCGATCAAAACACAAATGGTAATGTTGATCCTTGTTCAGAACAGATGGCTCTCTACGTGAAGTGAACAGATATTTCACACGAATATATGCATACATACAACACACGTATTCAGGTATGCAACACAGATGCGTTTCGATGCAGCAGTAAATACATTAAAAAAGTATTTACATCAGCACAAGACAGTTTGCACACGTGGCCAGAACCCGCAGAACGCTGCCTCACTCGCGCACATCACTACCCTCAAGGTGACCGCGTCGGACCACGCGATCCTGCCACGGCACTGCACCTTCTGGGGACATGAAGTGCTGTGCGAACCGCTCTCCGAGGTCAATCGCCTGGCGGTTGGCGTTGTTGGAGCCCAGGCGACCAGTGTCTCTGAGAGCTCCGGCGGTCTGTTGACGCCACGCCCCACGGGTGACCTCACCGTTCTGTTCGGTGTCAAGGTCGTCGCCATCGATGTACGGCAGTGCGTCAGATGACGTCCCATCGCGTCGGCGCAGGTAGTTGTGCAGCACGCAGGCTGCCTTCACAACACCATCCACTGTCTCGGTGGACGCTATGATGGGCTGTCTGAAAATGCGCCATTTTGTGACTAGGATGCCGAAAGTGTTCTCCACAATCCGTCTAGCGCGGCTGAGGCGGTAATTAAATACCAGCCTCTTGTGACGGTTTTCGGCTTCCATTCCCCTCCCCGGATATGGCCGCATGATCTGCTCCCTCAAAGGGAAGGCCTCATCCGCCACGAAAACATACTCGAGTCCATCACCCGGCGGCGGAGGGAGGTGCAGGCTACCCTCCTGCAGTCTCTCGCCGAGCGTAGACTGCGAGAAGACGGTCCCGTCGTGCGCGCTCCCGTGCGTCCCGACGTTAACGTAGACAAAGCAGTAGTCTGCGTCGGCGACGGCGAGCAGGATAGTCGAAAATCCGCCCTTGTAATTATGGAACTTCGAGCCAGACAGCTGCGGGCACTGGACGCTGATGTGCTTCCCATCGATTGCACCTAGAAATATAGTAAAAATGTAGCTGACGCTGGCATGGCATGGTATCAGGGACGCAGTGGGCGGGGGGGGGGGTCAATTGCCCGACCCACGGGTCACAGGACCCCATCGAGATCGGCCCAGCTGATACCCTGTGCATTAGCAAAATGGCTTTCAAAAAACCACCGAGGAGCCCTCAAACGAGGCGAGGGGTCACTCTGGCGCATGTGAAGTGCCCTCAGAGACAAAGGGCATTCGAAGCCATTGAGGGGCCCATTGAGTCTGTTCGACAAAGCAGCCAGCGCAGTCCCTTGCCAGGTCATAAGGGCCCCTGAGCAGACTGGAGGTCCCCTGGGAAGCGCAAGGGATCCCTGCGCAGGTCGGAGGGGCCCCTGACCAGACCGAACGGGCCCTGGGTGGGTCAGAAGGGACCCTGACCAGACCGAAAGGGCCGGGTCAGAAGGGTCCCAAAACATGCCGAATTAGCTCCTAGTTAGCACTGAGGGGCCACAGGGCAGGTCGGAGGGCCCTCTGAGCATGTCAAATGGGCCTTTTATGGGGCGGCAGGGCCCCTGGACAGACCAGAGTGCCCCTGTAAAATTCAAAGGTCCCATCCCATGTGCAGATCGGAGGGGCCCCCTACCAGACTGAATGGACCTTTGGACGGGTAAAAACGGCCCCTAAACATGCTCAATTGACCCCTAGCCAGCATGGACGGGCTCCAGGGCAGGTCGGAGGAGGGCGCCAGTGCCACACAGCAGAGGACAATGTAGTTGAATTTTAGGTGGATGGGGCAGGGCACTGTCAAAACACCAGCATGAAATATGACAAAACAGCAACACTTGATCAAGGATGGCCAATCTATTTTTTGTGCATTACAAAATAAGTCTTTGTATTTGTGATGCTGTGCATGCTTTTGTGCTGATGGGTATGGCACAATCATGAATTAAGAAACAAGGTCACATGCCAAAATTTCGTATTGTGGATTATTGCACAATGCACATAATATTGAGACTTAAAGACTTTGTTAGATTTTGAGGTGGAAATTCTTTGCATATTTGACCTACATTTAGGGTAATACCATGGATGCTGATTCATTGTAACATTGATCAATGCTGCTTCAACATTGACCATTCAGCACAAGTACACCATGGTAGACATTTCCAGTAGAGTATTTGAAGTTTAAGAGGCATATGCTGTCCATATACAGTCTTTAGTGTTCTCAAATATATGTTTTAAAAAAAAACATTGCTCATACCTAAGCAGTGAGGGAAGTTCCAACGTTGCTCAAATTCTTGGGCGATTGCCTTCCAGCCCGCTGAATCTGGTGGCTTCATCTCGCTTGGAGCAAGCTCCTCCCAAAGCGCAGCACAAACATCCTTGATGATTCCGCTGGTCGTTGTGCGGCCCACTCTGAAGTACCTGGACACCTCTTTCTGACTCATGCCAGATGCCAGGTACCTGTGAAACAATATGACAAGTCTGATTTCTGAAGAACACTTACATACTAAATATCTTCACTTAATATTAGGAAATCATCTGAAAAACACATACATACTAAATATATCAGTAAATATTAGGAAATCATCCGACCATTGGTACTGATAATTAAATTTAGTTTGACATTGAAAATACATTAGAAATGTAAACTTACATGATACTGGTGGAGTAGGCGTCAGCACTTCCATACACAACACTATATTTAAGTGTGACAGGCCTGAACAAGGGGCGGGCAGTGCAGCTGGCTTGATGACGTCACTGGTACATAAACATTACTGAACCTGACCTAACCTTTATAGCAACTATGATCCATTAAATCCAATTGGAAGGACCTAACCTACACACCATTGGCATAAAGTCTGATAGACGGCCTAACCTACCCCTCATAGTTATTGTTTTATCAAGACAAAAAATACCATCCAGTGACATCACGATGGCTCCACTGCCCATCAATTGTTCAGGTCTGTCACAGTATGTACAGTGTTATGTACTGAAGTGTGACGCCTGTTCCACCAATACCACTTAACATGCCCTTGTGCCCACTACCCAGCTTGAACCATGTCTTGCTTACCTCAAAGTAATCGCGAGCCTCTCTGCTGGGTTGATGGACTCCCGATAGTTTGTAGTTTGGCGCGTCAGTCTTGGTGCTACTAGTTCCAGTATTTCTTCGAACCTTTGAGGGGTCATTCTAAACGCAGAATGAAACGACCCAGCATTGAGCTTCTCCTCTGCAAACCACGTTTTGAACTCTCCATGTTCACCACGGCGAGCCAGCGATTCATGTACCCACACAGAGCGAGGTCTCTGCATTTCTTCCTCATCCTCGCTCATCATTAGTGTCAAAAGGCAAAGCGCCTTTTTTCTACCAAAGGCCATACCACTTGAACTGGAACGCCTCTATTACTATTACCAGAAAATAGAAATAAACAACAAAAAGTTACTCTTGTAATTACTCTTGTCACCGGGACGATCAAAGGCCCTGGCCTTGTTGTTGTTGGCCCTGGCATTGATTTGCGTCCCAGCTCAAGGCCGTATTATGAAACACCAGCGCCACAAACGAATCCAAACCTTTGTTGTCAGCTGACTTTTCCGTTGTTGCCAGTTGGCGACGTTGAGAGATGAGAGATGATGTATTCAGAACCTCCACAAAGTGGATTTTATGGTATCCACGTCAATATACATACAAACACGCTGGGTCATACACTGAACACAAACACTAAAAATGCTCGACTGTAATCCAACATTGATTAAAGGAATAAGGTGTACGTGTTGTCTCGATCGACCCGACGCAAAAATGACAAACGACATGACACAACCATACAGCATACGCATCGCACGTCTGGCTATTAATAGGCAACCACCGGCCCCACGCAGCTACCTACACAATTACATGCCTCAGATCAGCGTGCTGTTCCAGGTCCTGGTCGCTCTACAGAGAAAACTGCGTCTGGCGAACTCAGTCCGTACTCGTGGCAGCTGCAGCTGGCCACTCTCGGTCGCTCGAGTACTGCGACTGGACTGTGCAGATCGAGAGACGAGTTGCATCCGCAGAATCTCCGACGCATCTGACGCTGTCAGAAGGCGGCGCACTATCGAGAGATCATGTTCATTCAGCATGTCGTCGATTCGTCCCCATCCCAACTCTAGAAGCACTGGGGTCACGTGTTCTCGTCGGCCCAAGCCAGTCACAATCCGAGCACCGAAGTTGATGGCTTTCTGGACACGCTTCTTTTGCTCCCCCGTACAGCTACCCCACACACTGATACAGTACCGCATGTGCGGGAAGACGAGCGCTTCCACGAGCATGCGTTTTGTGTCCTTGGGCACTCTGTGACGCATCCTAGCCAGGCCCACCAAGACCATATAGCAGCGCTGTACAACTGCAGAAACGTGTTTCACCCATGTTAAGTGAGGGTCGATGATGACGCCCAGGACCTTGACACTGGAAAAAGGTGAGATTTTGTCGTTTCCGAAATGGACTGAAAAGTTGGCGTCCGATTTTTGACGGCTAGATTTCAGAATGATCATTTCTGTTTTGGACGGGTTTATTTTCAGCCTGTTTTGAGTGAACCATTTGAATGCGATAGAGAGATTGATTTCCACTCGTGTTTTGAGGGCCTGCATGTTTGATGGTGCTTCAGTGTCCAGGAACTGGGCGTCATCAGCGTACAAGATCATCTTGCCGTTGTTGCCAGATTCCGGCTAATTCCAACTTTTGGAGAAATCTCTAGGCACAAACTTTCCTGGCCGTTCTTGGCCTGTCCGTTGTTGACCGGTGGCGGTGAGTACCGGGCTTCAATGCTAATGTTGATACTCGTACACCGTTTGTAAATGACTGTAAATATGTAAGTGATGCAGCTGTGTAATTCATTGTGATGGCCTTTGCTCGCGTTGAGGTGGACTGGTTCGGTTTAATGCAGGGAGAGATTTACTGGTGTTTCACCATTGCGGTTTCATCAATTCTGATGAAGCCGCAATGGTGAAGTGCTAGTTTGTATCTCTCTTTGTATTTTTCGAATTTTTCTGCTTTAACGTGAACAAAGGCTATCAAAATTAATATCAATACTATCAATAAACAATAATTATAAAGTGTGGACAATTTATTTTTGGCGGCTTTGTATAAATAAGGGTCACGTGTCATATCGATGGTTGAAAAACTGTGTTTGAATTGTGTTAGCACTGACGAAGCCGCAATGGTGAAATATTAGTTAATATATCTCTCTTGGTAATTTTCCAATTTGTCTACTTTACTATGAGCAAAGGCTATATAAACACGAATTATAAAGTAACTCTCATAATGCTCATAACAGCCATCAACATAATGTATGCCCTGGGGCCCATTGAGCCCACTCAGGGGCCCCAAAAACCTGCCCAGGGGCCTCTCGAGCATGTCCAGGGGCCCATTGAGTATGTTCAGGGGACTCTCGAGCATGGCCAGGGGCCCATTATAGTCTGTTTTGGGTCTTCTTCAACCTGCCCAGGGGCCCATTATAGTTTTCCCAGAAGCCCATCGAGTCTGTGCAGGGGCCTCTCGAACCTGCCCAGGGGCCATTAGAGCCTGCCCAGAGGCCTCTCCAGCTTGCCCAGGGGCCCATTGAGTCTGTTCAAGGGCCTCTTGAACCTACCTAGCGGCCATTAGAGTCTGTTCAGAGGCCTCACGACCTTTCCCAATGGTCCGTTGATCCTGTTCAGGGGCCTCTCGAGCCTGCCCAGGGGCTATTAGAGTCTGCTCAGGAACCTCTCGGTTTGCCAAGGGGCCATTGCGTCTGTTCAGGGCCCTCCCGAGGTTATCCAGAGGGCCATTGAGTCTGTGAACGGGGCCTCAAGCCTGCCCAGGGGTTGCTAGCCGTCGCTTGGAGCGCCTGCTATAGCTGGAGCGCTTGCTAGCCGTGGTCGGCGCGGTCATAATGAGCGGTAATGTGTTGTACTCTGACCCACCTGGTGCAATGTTTTTTTGTTTGTTTAAAAATGATAATTTAATAAGTCTGATACGTTTTGAATTCGGGAGGGGGGGGGGGTAATGGTAGTACAAAACAATTTAACCATTTTCCTCTCAGGAGAGTGTGTGCTGCAATATTTGTCAGCCAGGCCCCAGGGGCGTCGCCGACGGGAGGGTCGGAGGAGGGAGGTCTGAGCAAACTCCCCAACTTTTAGAAGGCGGGGAGGGGAGGCGTCGACCCCCCCCCCCCCCCCCCCACCACCGGAGCGTCAAATGCCGACCAATCAAGATCCGCCGCTGCTTCGTGACCGACGACGTGACGAGCTTCTTCTGACATCTCTCAACGTCCAGTCACTTCTGCCCAAGATTCTCCCACTCCGTTGTGAGATATCTGACACGGGAGCAGACATCATCATCCTCTCGGAGACCTGGCTGAAGCCGCGTGTGCCCAATCGTCTCGTGGCGTTTCCCGGATATCAGCTGATCAGAGCCGACCGAGCTGGCGGTCGCGGCTTTGGGGGCGTGGCGATTCTAGCCCGCGATGGCTTTCAGATAAAAGCCCTACCCAAGCCTGAGCCTGACAACTCGACCACAAAACTTGAGACAGTTTGGGCCCGCGTGAGCGTTGGGCGTGACAGAGGCATTGTCATATGTGCCATGTACCGTCCTCCCTCACCTGCTGGCGCCCAGCTGACGGCCGACCTTGAGCAGCTTGAGTCGGAAATACAGACAGTCCTGACGGACAACCGCGGTCTTCTCGTCTTAGCCGGCGACCTCAACTGTGACTTACGGGTGACCACTGGGAACACGCCCGGCGGTCATCTCACCAGACTGTTCCAGAAGTATTCACTGTCACAGACCATCAGTGACGCGACGTATCCCGGCTCCGGGTCTGTGCTCGACGTCATCGTTACCAACTGTGCAGACATGGTGGTTCGAGCAGGTGTGCGTCAGTGTGATTTTAGTGACCATCATTCCACTCATGCCCTGATGCGCATTCGCAAATGCCGCCCGACCCCCGTTGTAGTGCAAACCCGTAGTTGGAAATCCATTGATATGGACAGGTTCCGTGCCCGGCTCGGTGGCGTGGACTGGTCCCCAGTTTTCGTCACTGATAATGTGCAGCGGCAGAGTGACTTTTTGATCGACCAACTTACAGCCGTACTGGACGAGCTGGCCCCGGTCCGAAGAGTCCGAATTCGTAACCCCCACCCGCCACCCGTCTCCGAGGGGACCCGGCGAATCATGGCGGAGCGGCGCGCGGCCCTACGGCAGGGAGACCGCGCGCGGTACAAGGAGCTTAACCGGCTGACCCGCTCGGCTATTCAGCGCGACTCACGAGACAACATTAGACAGCGCATAGCTGAGACGGGCCCAGGTTCCATGTACCGCTGCGTGCGTCCCATCATCGCCAGCAAGAGGAGCGCCCAGACAACCACTCCCGACATCGACCCTGACACACTCAACCGATACTTCGCGGAGATCGGCACCAAGACACCGCAGCCGTTGCCGCGGGAAAACCGGCCGCTGCTGCGGAACTGCCGATCCGCCTACCTCGGGTGGGGTCGGACGGGTTCGCTGTCCGGCCGGTGACCGGCGCCGAGCTGCAGGACACGGTGGCCAGAATGAACAGTAGTGGAGCGTGCGGTGCTGACGGACTGTCCATGGCGTTCTTTAAAAAGTGTTGTAGTGCTATCTGGCATGTCGTTTTATGCATTGTGAACACCAGTCTAGCCACCAGCGTTGTACCAGATTCGTGGAAAGTCGCGGTTGTTCAGCCCATATACAAGTCATCGGGCTCCATCAGAGACCCTGCTAACTTCAGACCAATCTCACTCGTCCCTTGCTTGGCCAAAATAGTAGAACGTATTGTCCACAAGCAGCTGTATGCCTACTTCGATACAAACCATCTGTTCTCGTGCACACAACACGGCTTCCGACGCTTCCACTCTACCGAGACAGCACTGATAAATGTCACAGACCGGGTGCTTCAGGGCATGGATCACGTCGAAATTTCTCTCCTTGTGCTGTTAGATTTAAGTAAATGCTTCGATGTTGTCAGCCACTCAAAACTAATCCAAAAACTAGAACTCTATGGCGTAGATAGCTCCTGGTTCACAAGCTACCTTTCAGACCACTACCAGCATGTCAGATTTAGCACTCCTGATGGACGCCAGCGTTCGTCCAAGGCGGTTAGAAACCCAATCGGAGTTTATCAGGGCACATCGCTAGGACCCCTTTTGTACAACATCTTCTCCAACGACCTTAGCCTGTTTATCGATGACAATGTTAGCATCACCCAGTATGCCGACGATACGCAAATTCTCGTTACCGGACATAAACGTGACATTGCCGATCTCATTCAGCGCATGGAGTCGACCCTGTGTACTTTGTTCCAGTGGTTCACCCAAAATCAAATGAAAGTCAACTCTAGCAAGACCCAACTGATCGTTTTTGGCACTCGTCAAATGCTCCAGGACCTCCCAAAAACTTCCATCTCTGTAAACGGTGTGACTGTAGAAGAGATACCGCGTGTTAAAAACCTAGGGATAGTGATGGATCGGTATTTGTCTTTCGAACCTCATATCAACCAACTGGCAGCAAAGTGCACTGGACTGTTGATTGGTCTCAGCCACGCGAAGCATTGCATCCCTCATGATGTGCTACCGACAATAGTGAACGGACTGGTGATTGCACTGATTCGCTACGGTATCGCTGTATACGGAAACGGTACCGCACAAGCAGTGACGCGCATACAAAAACTGCTCAACTTCTGTGCGCGAGTAGTATCAGGACGGCGCAAGTGTGATCACGTACGTGACGTATTACATGAGTTAAACTGGTTACCTGCTCAGGACCTCGTTATGTACCGCACACTATGTTTACTTAAAGTCATCATGACTCAGGGACAGCCGAGTGACCTTGCGCGCCACTTCCACACCGTTCAAAGTGTGAGGCAAAGATCGACCAGACAGGATGATCTACTGTCCATGCCTCGCATCAGAACCGAGTCAGGGAGGCGGCGGTTTGTTTATCGAGCCGCCCGAGCGTACAACGGCCTGCCGTCCGACACTAGGGAGACTAGTGTTGCGGTGTTCCGGAGGAGGATCACTGAACAGCTGGGTCTGGCACGGCGGCTATAGAGCGAAATTTTTACATGTGTTTTATGTGCGATGTGTGTGAATGCTGTTTTCTCCTGATGTATCCATGTCATTAACGCGAGCACATGAAAAGCCAGCACATAGCTGGATGGGCTTGAAATATATTCTATTCTATTCTATTCTACCACACACACACACACAAACACACACATACACTTTTTGCGAGAAAAATTCACAATTTATCGTAAAAATTGCCTTTACAGTGAAGTCAAAATCCAACTGTCATAGTGTCAAAAACTGGAAAATTTCGCGCCGCTTCGCGGCGCGTAAAGTTCGCAATTGCTTTTACAAATTAGATAAATGTGAAAAAATAATGTCATTAAGTGCCTGGCAGAAGCTCTCCTTGGCGGTAATTGCTGGCCCGTGCGCCCTTCATACAATATTCATACAATATTCGCCCTTCATACAATATTCACTTTTAAGTTTCAAGCAGGCTACATCTTTAGCTATTTTGTCTAGTTCCGAAAAAGGCGACGCGAACGCAAAGACGAGGAGATCGGCACCCAGAAGCTGCTCCAGCGGTACAGAATTTGCTGGACCGAAGAGTTAATAGTGGAAATAGGCCAAGACCATCTCCCCAAGCCATCTCACCTCGCGGTCTGGTTCCAATATTAACATTTCGTTTTCCAGGACCTAACATTAAATTTTTCACGCCGTTTCGCGGCGTCACATCGGTAGTCATCGTCATAACGAAGCCATAGTCATCGTCATCGGTTCGTCGTAACGCTGAATTGAATGAATAGCATTTTTAGCTTATTATCCTCTAAAGGCCCAGCGCCTATATTTCTGGGTTTTATCAGGCAAAACCTTAAAAATTTCGCGCCGCTTCGCTGCGCTAGCTTTCTGGCGCTAACTAACAAGTACATGCCTACCTACTATAACATGAAAATCCACCTACAAAAATTCTGCAAAGGCGAGAAAAATACACGTACCAAAATGTGGGTACGTTTTTTCGTCATTTCAGCCGCCCCCACACTCAAAGGCCGACCCCCACCTGTTGTCACCTAAGATAGGTTTGCTCTCATGTACGTAGCAATACAAATTAGTAAGACACTCAGTACAATGCCTACTGAATTTCCTGGTCCAATCCAGCTCATCAAAAGTAGACGAAGACAAATTGTTAGAAAGGGGGCCTCACAAAATAAAGTGGCCGAAATCCGTAGAGTTTTTCATATCTAGGGGTATTTTTGGGGTGGGGGGCCTCTCCCAGGGGCTTGTCCCCCTTTCTGAATGTTTGGCTGCGCCCCTGATTATACCCGAGTCAATAATAGTACACAATCCAAAGTAAAGGTACTATGTTTTGATACGAAATCATATGGCGTTGAACAGCCAACATAAACTTACCAAAGTAGATCGTTTACCCAGTTTTTTTAAATACGTTTTTTATAAATTTAGTTCGAATGTTTTGTATGGATGGATTTCCGAGGTCAGGATCCGCGCTAAGCAGAGCTTGTTGTGCAGGTTCTGATCTCACCACCCGATCGCGCAATCCCTGTTGGCCGGCAGAATTTAGAGACGAAAGTTTTACGTGCCCAACATACATGGACACGGTCCGCCCCGCTCACTGACGTCACCTGACCTTGAGTGCGACCGCTGCCACCGGCCGCAGGTCATCCTAGTCAGGAACAAATAGCGAGCGCCGAAGCGACTCGAACCCGGGCTGCCACTACCGGGATAGGTCAGAAGTCCAGCGCTCTCCCACTGAGCTACAGTTGGCTGCTTTATTTGGTGCAAGAGAAAACAACAAGCTGAGTAGATTTACAAAATGGAGTTTTACCCGGGTATATTTTTTAGTTGCAAGAGTCCTCATATTTTTGGTTTGTTTAGTATCAGTATCAGCTTCATCAAAGGAGGTGAGTTCAGCGCCACAAACAAATCAAAACTTCGCTGTCCGCTGACTTTCTGGAAAAACAGCAAGTCACAGACTTTTCAGTGCGTTCCTGTCCTGTCCCTTGTTGACCGGTGGCGGTGGGCACCGGACTACCGTATGAGGCTCGCCGCTTGAACTTTGTACTTACCGTTGTTGACCGGGACGGTGGGCACCGTCTTAAGTTTAAGCAAACCCTGTTATTAGGGTTGTGATTGGAATGTAAACCTCTTCAAGTGAATGGAAATAATGATGCTAAAACATTCTTGGACTGCATGAATTCGTATGGTTTTTACCCATCCATTACTGTACCTACCAGAATATCGCTCACTCCACCGCAACCCTAATTGACAACATTTTTACCAATTGTCCTGAAACAATGTCTTCCTGTGGCGCAGTCTGAATGTCTTCCTGTGGCGCAGTCTGCGCAGGAATTGCTGACCAATAGGTTATTTTCTGCACCAGTAACCTTATTCAGCAACACCGGGTTTTCAATACCACTTCACTTTGCTAAACCCAGAATTAACTACGATCGCATCGATGATATAAAAGATAGCTTAAGCACTAAATAACTGGATTTTTGTAATGCAATGATCTAATGATTGTGCTGAAAACCTGATCTCAACAATACAAGCCGAGGTCAACAGATTATCTGTTAGTAATGTGCCAAGACGCCACACACCTATACAGCCCTGGATTACCCCATCCCTTCTTCGCTCAATTAACCCGCGCGGCGCTGGGGTCTCCATCCGAACGCCCGGTGCTGAGGGCGGGGGTAAATTTTACCTCCCCCTCGTATCTTCCGAACCAATAACCACAGCGAGACGCGCAAGGCGGCGATCGAAAGCTCCCAGGAAGAAGAAGCTAACGCAAATCTATTTTTTTTAAAATAAGGTCACATGTCAGGTCACGGTCAGGTAAATTGCCAAAATTTAAGTATTTGGGTTTTTGGGCTATACTTTCCATCCAAAGCCTTATATTGCAACAATTATCTCACAAAGTGCTCCCAAATGTATAAGGCATCTCCTGCATAAGTAAAAGTGAAATTGTAAGCAAAGGTCAAGGTCAGGTCACAAAGGTCACAGGTCACCGAAAGTCATGCGACACATGTTGTATGGGTTATTTTACACGTATAATTCGATAGAAGCAGCCATTGTCACAGCCTGACCCCATATAATGGCCCTCAGGTCTAGGTCAGGTCACAATAAGGACAACATTTGAAATTGATTAATCTAAATAAACATTGAATGTTTCTAGACTAGTTTTGTAATCGAAATACAGTGGTGGCATTTATTTGTCTGTATCTGGTCAGTAAAAGCAGAAAAACGCAATCAAAACAAATGACGTCATAAGTTACTTATACTTAGAGAGCTATAAGTCAGTCAAAAATAAAGATATTGCTTTGAAATTTGGTTTGAGCATCGTTCATACTCGGTTCACTAATATATCTTCCGGTTTTTTTAAAATCTTCAAAAAAAGGAAATTCTTCCAAAAAACAGCTTTTTGCATTTTAGGGGGACAAAACCCCATTTCCTTTGCAAATCCGAGATAGCCATTTTAATGACAATGGTAATTTCGTTATTTGGACGCTTTTTATTTGCGGTTTGAATCAACAGCCTCTTTTCTACGATGTTTCAAACATTTAACGTTATTTCACCAAAAATGACACGACATTGTGCTGAAAACCTGATCTCAACAATACAAGCCGAGGTCAACAGATTATCTGTTAGTAATGTGCCAAGACGCCACACACCTATACAGCCCTGAAGTACCCCATCCCTTCTTCGCTCAATTAACACGTCACTAAAACGTCATTATCTCCCACAATTTTCACGACTTTCAATAAAATGTTCACAAAAAGCGTAGAATTGATGCACCATAAGGTACCGTAAGCTTCACTTCGATATATATATTCATAGTGTTCAAGTTATTGCGAAAGTCCGGGAGGGGAGTAAAATTAACCCCCCTTCCCCAGCGCCGCTGCGGTTACCACCAGGGACAGGTTATTGAAAACATTCCTTAAAAATCGTTACCTTGTCAATAACCAGTCTGATCAATCAATAACCAGTCTGAGCCTAGGTACTCTATTTTTTAAGCTTGGTGATTAAAAAGCTTGTGTAACGAGTAACGACGCTCTTCTCGCTCCTACAACTGTAACTGTCCGTATTTCGGTCACCATTGACACCTAGTAGCACCGATGGCGTCTTCAAAGGCAATGAGGGCAATGAAAACATCAAACATGTGCGTTGGCTAGTACCCAGGCCGTTGTCATCCCAATGCCTATAAGCTGTTGCATGACCGCCAATGACGTCAATGACGTCACCGGGGGTAAACATTTTGGATCCCTTAAAGTTTCTTTTTCATAAATATGAGACTGTCTAACATACATTATTGATGATGTACTTTACATGTATGTCACTTGCAAAGTAGTGTTTCATATATTTAGCTTGCTATGACGGATAGAGAAGTACCCCCAATGACGTCACTTACCAGCCTGCGCAGCAGGGGACGGTTCTACCTGGTATCTATGGCCTTGGCTAGTACCAAGGCCGTACAAGGTTCGTACAATACGCCAAAATAAACGTCAAACTTAGCGGGGAATGCGGATGGCGCGGATGCGCCACGCTCAGAGCAATAGTCTATAGATCGTGAATGCTAATTTAAAAGTAGGTGTTTACTGTTTTTTCCTGTTTAATCTGCCGTTGCGTCGGGTCGATTAATCACTTGTTTATTGCAATTTGCAGCAGTGCATATCATATCATAAAACACAAATGTTGCTAAAAACAGCTAAATTGCATTTTGGAAGGATACAAATTGTAAATTTTACTCCAGCTTGGGGGGGGGGGGCAAAAACATACTTTTGCCCCCGACTTTTCGTTTGGGGGAGGGGAATTGCCCATTTTGCCCCCCCCCCCTGGATCCGCCTCTGGTGACGCGGGCCGCGTGAGGGGTGTTCAAAAGTGTTTTCTCGCAAAAACTCTGCAACGGCTGAGCCGATTGTGTGCACATTTGGAGTGTGGTTAGGGACCCCTCAGCCGCCAATTTTCCACAAGTCAGGGATGGGGTGCCGCTGCACGTGCACATGTGCACACCCCTATTTTATATCTCAGGAACCGCTGAACCGATTGCGTTCTAATTTGGTGTGTGGTTAGGGACCTCTCAGCCGTTGCCTTTCCACAAGTCAGTGATGGGCTGCCTCTGCACGTGCGCACGTGCGCACCTTTTTTGTAGCTCAGGAACTACTTGCCCGATCGGGTTGAAATTCACCATACATTTATTTCGCGCTCGCTCGTTCATCGCCAACTCCGGCGCCTTATTGGTTGTAATTTAAGCCATATCGCGACCGGACCCGGACGACGCTGCACTCGGCGGTCGACTCTTCCCTGAACGCCGGGCGCTGGACGAGGCCGCGCAGTCGCGGCTCCCGACCGACCTCTCCAACAGCGGTCCGACGACCCGGCCGATGCCGCGCACACCCGGACAGCCGCCCCGACAGGCCGACGACGGACACGACCGGCACCGGCCGCCACGGGCGCCGCCAGCACCAGGGACCGACAGCGAAGCAAGCGGCCGACGTACACCGGAAGAGCCGCCGGCCACGCACAGCGCCGCCCCAGCCGCCACCGCACGCCGAGCCGCCGCCGCCGCCGCCGCCGCCGCCGCCACCGCCACCGCCACCGCCACCGCCACCGCCACCGCCACCGCCACCGCCGCCGCCGCCGCCGCCGCCACCGCCACCGCCACCGCCACCGCCACCGCCACCGCCGCCGAGGCCGCCGAGGCCGCCGCCACCGCCGCCACCGCCACCGCCGCCGCCACCGCCGCCGCCGCCGCCGCAGAGGCCGCAGACACCGATTCGCGGTGTCCGCGTCGCAACAGCTGTCTGCAGGCCAACAGAGGACGAGCACAGATCGGAGAAACAAAATGCAAACAGCTGCCATACATATAATGTTGAGGTACAGCGTGTATATGATGTAATTGTAGTTACGATGGAGCAACCTGGGAGACCCGAAGACACAATAACACTTAACCCTATTTGTAACAGGGGGGGGGGCGGATTCCGCCCCCCCCCCCTCATGTTTTTCGCAGATATCTCCAGAACGGCTGGGAGCAGGCCCATGAAATTTTGGGAATTTTGCATAGAATTGAATACCGCATTTGGAGTTAAAATTTTGAGTTCTTAACCTGAACACAGGCGGTTCCAGGGCACAGTTTTGGGCGAGTTCGGAGGCGACATTTGGCGATAATACGGAAATGCGATCTTCACGGTTTCTTCTTAACTGCCTCAAGTATGAAGGAGTTACATCGGTTTACGGTGATTGCAACAAGTTCAAATTAGTTGATGTTATTGAAATATCATAAAAATTGCATGGCAGAGTCGGTTTCAGGGGCTTGAAAAGGGTGAGTTTCCAGGAAGTATTAAATGCTTGGCGGGAAGCCAATAGAGCGATGTAAGGGACATTTATAGCTATCAAGATGTAAAAGATAGCTTCTGCTTCCATTATTTGCATAATGTATTACATATAAAGTTTCAGAGGCGTGTTCAGGCACATGAAAAGGGGGGCGACTGACATGGTGATGACGATATGCCAGCGATAACGGCTCAATAGACGTTTAGCTTATAATGATATATGCACATATGAGGCCAGAAATGGAATAAAGTCATTTGTTTGCAGAGGCGCGCTCAGGAATGGAAAAAAGGGGGTCATATTATCGTAAGGAAACTAAGAGGCATGGGCGTACAATGACATAACATACTGCAGTTTTCGGATGAAACACGCACCACAGGCTACTCTACGAACGATTATAAGATAATAGGCGAGTCCAGGTAGGGTAAAAAGGGGGGTAAGCAATGTTAATTGCAGTTGTAAGTGAGATAGTCACTGTTGACTAGTTAGCATCATAATAGCGGATAATATACTTATCAAAAGGTCTTGCGCCGCCCCAATTTGGATCCTGGATACGCCTATGATTAAGTACAACATGCAAAATGGAACTATCTACGATCAGTAACATATGTATAGTGCTGGGTAGCAACTTGTCTGCGGTTAATATTTTTTTTCAATTTGACCTTCCTTTTTCACTAACCTGGCACCGCCTATGGCAAATAATATAATTTATAATTGTTTTCTAATGTCACAATCACATACCATTTCATTTATCAAAAAAACAACATCAAAAAATGGTTTTATTACGCATTTACTTCACCCCATATTGAGTGACCTGCACACGCCTATGATTTTTGAATTTTCAAACGTCACCGTTATATATCAATTTTCAATGCAATCTTTATCGATTGTTATTGGTTGTGTTAAAATCGGTCTATAAACATGAAATCTATGTTGGATCAAAAATACCACTAAAATGTGTCGTTTTTGCCCCCCTGTTGCCCCTCTATCCAAAATGTAGATTTTTTTGATTTTTTAGAAATGTAGATCGTGTTGAGGGGAACCAAACACCGTTTCATTTTTGAAAATCGGACGTGTAGATCTCGAGATCTCCGGGGGGGGGGGCGGAATCCAACCCCCCCCCTGTTACAAATAGGGGTAGCCAGGAGCCTGTTACAAATAGGGTTAAACAATTGCAACTGAGCGATGGATTAAATAAGACACTAGTAACACATAAAAGAACAGAAAAGAACATATCTGATAAGGGCTTCACTCCTTGACCGTGAACCCCAGCTGCCGCACCTTCTCGAGTGATTCTACACGCGTGCTCGTTCCCAACTTTTCAGATTTATAGTGGACATGTCCCCACCTGGTGTGGACCGTGTATATTTTTCCTTTCTTTTTTTCCTCCAGGAGAGATCGGAGGATACGGCTCTTGTGGGCTGTGAGGCTTGCATTGATGAACAACAGGTCGTTGCTTCCTCGCAGCTCCATTCTTCTCGACATCAGCTGCTCTCTGACCGAGCCTGACCCGGAGCGCACAAACCTAACAATCACGCGACTGTTGGGCCCCGGAAGACTGCGCGTGCTGGCGGACCCGAAGACACAAGGTATTTTTAAGTAGGTATTTTGGGATTGGGTGGGAGTGGGGGGGGGGGGGCATTGTTGACGGGGGGGAGCGTTAGCGAAAAGTTGTTGTGTGGGGGGGGGGGGGGGGGGGGGGAGCGTCAGCGAAAGCTTGTTGAACAGGGGAGAAGTAACGATTAATAAGTACAACTGAACACTTATTTTTAATTGTTTGTCAGGGAAAATTGGAAGGGAATCCCCCCTGGCCCAACTCAAGGGTTGTGCCCGATTGCGCAATTGACTCAAGTTGCTCCCGTCTTGTGGGCAGCCCCTCACAACTGATAAGCTCTGTCGATCTCACCCTCTGTGATGTCCAGTACGCTGAACCGACTTCGGATGACGCCGATGATCAGCAAGTTAATGTCCTCCACGTTCCCCGTCCTTCCCCGGCCACAGCCGCCCGCCCGTTCGCCGCCGCCGCCACCGCTCGCGCCACTGCCGTCCACGCGCGAGCCGCTCGGGCCGGCCGGGCTGGCGGAGTGTGTGCCCTGGGGCGCTGACCCGCCGGTCGGGGGCAGAGGCGCAGCCAGGCGCGGACCGCGTTGAGGCGCCAAGGCGCGGCCGGAGAGAACTAGGCATGGGATACGAGAGTTCATCTCCGCGCTTTCACTTCTCTCGTTCAGTCTTTTAATTTCGAAAGAACAGCGAACAGCTCAGAACAGCGACAGACGGACGGACGTTCAGAACAGCGACAGACGGCTCTCCATTTCTTCCACGGCATCTTGGATCAGTTCCTTTACTTCCCCTGATGTCCGGCGAGGTGAAGCGTCGGGTGGTCTGCGCTTGCCCATCGGTGTGGAGTCCCCTGACTCTGAGCGGTCTCGCTTTCCTGCTCCGTCGTAGTAACTTCTGACAATTTCACTGACAGATGAGCCTCTTCTGAGCGATTTGATGGTTTCCGTATCGATTCCACCACCCTCGCAGTCACCCGCGTCAGACATCGAGGCTCGGAGTTCCTTTACTATCGCAATCCCAAGATTCCGGCACCACTGGCACTGCTCGTGATCGGCCGCGTGCGCCGGTTGATGTTGATGTTGATGTTGATGTTGATTTATTCAACAAAAGCAAGAAACAAAGAATGATGTGAGGGAAAGGTGCAAAAGCACTTTCAGCGCTTATGACTAGGCACCATTTCCTGACTCACGAACATACATGTACACACTCACACACAACCCCCGCAAACGCGACGACCGCCCCCCTCCCCGCCGACCTTATTATAGCAGCACTACCTCAGGTCGATGCACCAAGGCTGCGTCGCGGTTTACCGTTCAAAGCGTTTGGTATGCTTAATATATCTTTGCACAGCTGTAGCCACAGCCAGATCAGCAGCGTTATTCAGAGTATGACCGTGCAAAATTATAACTAATTTGTGATTGTTTTTTAACTGGCTGTAATCTGCAATTAAGTTTTGTAATGTTATTTCCAACTCAACTCTGGGAAAGTTGTATTGAGGACAGAAGAAGAAAAAATGCTGAACTGTTTCAGCAGTTTGTCTACAGCTGCAATTTGGACTGTTAGTTTGTGACGAGTGTATCTGAAATAAATGAGCATTTAGGCTGGACATGCCAAGCCTGAGCCTGGTATGGAGTATATTATTAATGTTATATCCATAACTGAAGTATATTGGGGGTTTGGTCAAATCATACATCTGAGCAACTGCTTGTTTGAAGGAACGGGTACTTGGCATGGATCTGACTTCTTCTGGAAGTCTGTTCCATTGTCGGATAGTGCGAGGGAAGAAGGAATTCTTAAAGGAAGTCAGGCGGTTTGATGGTAGTGTTATGTTGTTAGCGTTCCTTAGCTGACGGGTTGTAACTTCATGTCGTGTGGATGGAATTGCATCTTGAAGATAGCGAGGTGCATGTTGTTTGACTTTATATAATATATCTAAGCTATGTGTTTCTCTTCTGATTTGCAATGTTGTTAAGCCTAGTTCTTCTAGCTTTTGTTGAGGTCCTACGGAAAGCTCCAGTTATTAGTCTGGCTGCCCTGTTCTGTATTTTTTCTAAGCTTAAAGAGTCTGTGATAGCCAAGTGCCCATGATATACGACATCGCCGTAATCAAATATTGGTCTTATATATGTTATGTAAATTTGTTGTAATATTTGTCTAGGAATATGTTTAGCTATTGGGTACAGTGGTCCCAATGCCGCATTTGCTTTTTTAATAATGTCTTGAACATGGAAATGGAACCTAATATCATTTGATATATTTAAACCTAAGTGTTTGTGATTTACTACTAATGGGATTACCTCGTTTCCAAACTTCAATGATGGTGGGTGATTGACATGTTTATTGGTGAAGGTTTGTTGTGTGGTTTTTGCCGAGTTAAAGGTAATAGCCCATTTATTCCCAAACTGTTTTATTCTATCTAGGTCTCGCTGCAGGGAAATTTCTGCTTCTGCAGCTTCTGCAGATTGGGCGATGTGGGGCTTAAATAATATTGTATCATCAGCAAAGAAAAATAGATCATTTTCCGTTAAGCCATCTAAATCATTTAAGTAAATTAATGCCAGTAGGGGCCCTACCACTGAGCCTTGTGGGCAGCCAGCGTTAATTGTTTGTATTGCTGATATGGAGTTATTGATAGTTACACTGTGTGTTCTGTTACACAAATATGATTCCAACCAGCGTAATATATTCCCTTTTAGACCGCATTGATGTTCGCATTTCGCTGAAAGTCCTTTATGCCAAATTTTGTCAAAATAGCGAGAGATGTCTAGATATACCATTCAAAAATCCATGTTTTTGTCGAGGGAAGAATGTAAACAATGGATTAAATAAATCAGCTGTGTGTGAGTCCCATGGTGGGGCCGGTAGCCGCTTTGCCTATCTGTTATAAGGTTGTTTAAAGTAAGATGTTCATATATTCTATTAAATATTACCTTTTCAAAAACCTTTGACATGCTAGGCAACAGGCTTATTGGTCTATATGATTGCACATCTGATGAAGAACCTTTATTTTTAAATATTGATGTTATTTTGGCATGTTTCCAAACTGATGGGTATTTACCTTCAGCTAGTGATTTATTAAATAGTTTGGTAAGTGGCTCTTTTACGAAAATGGCAATCATTTTTAATATCTTGTTTGGATGCCATCAAATCCACTAGACTTATTAACATTTAATAGTTTGAGTTGTTTGAAAACCTCTTCTTCTGTTATTATGATTTCATGTAGAATGGGCACTTCTCCATCAGGTACGCAATATGGAACTTCTTTATCTGGGAACATATCTTGAGATTGGCTTGCAAAGTAATTGTTGGGTAAATTGGCTTTATCTTCATCCTCCTCATGTCTTCATCCTCCTCATGTCTTTATCTTCATCCTCCATTCGTATCGACCAATGGAGGAATACAGGAAATCTGTTCTCGTCCTATTTTTTTTTTAGGATATGATGATATTTGTGAGGATTCTGCTTGTTCTCTATAAGTTTGTGTATTTGATTATGGATATGTTTAGTCTTTAATCTGCGATTCATGTCTGTTACTAACTTTCTTGTGCTTTCCAATTATTCCAGTCGCTTTCCGTTTTTGAGCGCTTAGCAATCTTGAATAACCTATTTCGTTTTATTATTTCGTTTTTAAGGGCTCTTGAAACCCAAGGTTTATCGTTCCTTTTTACGCAAATATTTATTTTAGGTATACACTGTGTTGCTGCATCAAGGATAAACTCTGTTAACGATTTGCTGTTTCGTCTATTTCATTATTCAATATATCGTCCAATCCTTATGGGCAAGTATATGGATAAATGCATCAATATTAATTCTATGGTAATCCCATACTTCTTTTGTAAAGTTTTTTTTTATTAATTGGTATATAGTTAAGGCTTATGTATGTGGGGATATGATCTATTTGAGAAAAAGGCGACAACAATCCGTAATCGGCCACATTCTGTTCATCAGAAACCAGTATTAAATCTCGCAAGTTTGCTGTGGTTGTTGTTATTCTTGTTGGTTCCTGAATCAGTTGTCTTAGGTTGAGACCAAACATAGTGTCTTGGAAAAGAATGTCATGGTTCGTGACCCCGCTATGCTGATTTGCAAATTCAGACTTGAGGTATACATTTCCAATATTGAAGTCTCCTAAGATCGTAATTGAGGACGGAATGTAAGTGTGAGCTTGCGTTACACTATCTGAGAGTTTATCTAAGAAACATTTTAAATCAGTAGTACTTTGATTGGGAGGGAAAGTAAACACAGCATATTATAAGTATTTCATTTTTTACTCTGATTTTTATCCACACCCACTCCGCATCTTCAAATTCCAACTCAGTAATTCTAGTGCTTGCTAGATTTTCTCTGACATAAATTGCAACACCTCCTCCATGGCGGGTTCGGTGTCTTGTGTATGGTGAACTAAATGATGGCATTGTGTAGAGTGATGGGTTTACTGTTGAGTCTAGTTTGGTTTCTGTTGTACAAAGAACGTGAATATGGTTACTATTCGCAAATTGTTCCAATTCATCTAATCTGTTTGGTGCTGTGATACTATTAATATTAACATGTGAAATGTTTAAACCGCTTTGAAAGGAGGAAGAGGAAGAGGTACTGGG